>CM068300.1:56122341-56292801 GCA_034768395.1 Linum lewisii
GACGACGATCACCAGGAAATAAAGCACATCAAATTTTACGTCACCAATTGCAATTCGGCGTATAACATGATAATGGGGCGGCCCAGTTTGGCCACTTTCGAGGCAGTTTCCTCCACAGTCCATCAAGTCATGAAGTTCCCTACTGCAAAAGGAATCGGAGTAGCATGGGGAGACACTCCATTGGCACGAAAATGCTATAGGGTGGCTCTCAAGAAAGAAGAGGCATGCTTCTCAGTAGATACTAGAGACGACGCGTATGTCCGCCCAGAATCCGCGGAGGCGGATATGGAAGTCCCACTGTATCCTGGCGATCCTGAGAGAGTGATACGGCTGTCCGCTCATATGCCGGTCCCAGACAGAGATCGCACGGTGGCACTGCTGAGAGAGTATGCTGACTTGTTCGCGTGGAAACCCCAGGATATGCCTGGGCTGGACCCCGCGATCATGCACCACCACCTAGCTGTGAGAGCAGACGCCCGCCCCGTGTCACAAAAGAAGCGGACGGTAAATTGGACAAGAAAACAAGCGGTCCAAGAGGAAATCTCGAAACTGCTGAAGGCAGGTTTCATCAGGGAGGTCCAGTACCCGACGTGGCTGTCGAATGTAGTAATGGTGGGCAAGGCGGATGGAAGCTGGCGAATGTGCATAGATTTTACCAACCTCAACGACGCCTGTCCCAAGGACCCATATCCGCTGCCCAATATCGACCAACTGGTGGACGCCACAGTAAACCATGAGACGTTGTCTTTCTTAGACATGTTCTCGGAATACCACCAGATCCCTCTGGCAAAGGCGGACCAAGAAAAAACGTCATTCTCGACGCCCTTCGGTAATTACTGCTACAATGTGATGCCATTTGGCCTAAAAAACGCCGGAGCGACGTACCAGAGGATGATTGACAGAGTTTTTCAAGATCAGCTGGGTCATCACATGGAAGCATACGTAGATGACCTGCTGGTTAAGACCAAGGCGGGTGATGACCACCTGGGAGACCTCCGGAAAACCTTCGACACCTTGAAGGCGTTCCAGCTTCGCTTGAATCTGAAGAAGTGCGTCTTCGGCGCCTCCTCAGGAAAGTTTTTGGGATTCATAATCACCAGGCGGGGAATCGAGACGAACCCCAAAAAGATAGAAGCTATCATGCAGACACCACCTCCCAAGATGGTCAGAGATGTCAAAACGTTGACGGGGCGGTTAGCGGCAATGAACAGATTCATCCCGAAGTCCGCCGAGAGGCAGGCGCCATTCTTTGCCATTCTAAAGGCGGCGGCCAAGTTCTCATGGACGGAAGAGTGTTCTAAGGCTTTTGAGGAACTCAGGGCATTCCTAACCACTCCGCCGACGCTAGCAGCCCCGATTCCGGAGATGAGCTATACCTGTACGTCGCCATCGCGGCTACAACTGTCAGCTCAGTTCTCGTGAAGCGGATGGACAAGGAAGAACGCCCGGTCTTCTACACGAGCAAGTCGTTAGTAGATGCCGAAACCAGGTATTCTCCGTTGGAGAAGTCAGCCTACGCGGTGATTATCGCCTCCAGGAAGCTGCGCCCGTACTTCCATGCTCACACAATTCACGTTGTGATGAACTTACCGCTCAAGGCAGCTCTCAGGTCCATGGGAGTGGCAGGGCGCATGTCCAAATGGGCGGTAGAGCTCAGCGAATATGACGTACACTTCCAACCACGGACAGCCATCAAAGCACAGGCTCTGGCTGATTTTTTGGTCGAAGGATGCGTTCGGGCAGAAGGGCGCCCGGATGATTACTGGGAGCTCTACGTAGACGGGGCATCGAGCAAGAGCGGAGCAGGAGCGGGCATAGTGCTAAAAAGCCCCCAGGGTGTCCTACACGAAACCGCCCTCCGCTTCAACAAGTCACGAACTAACAATGCAGCGGAGTACGGGACACTCATTGCGGGGCTTAGAATGACCAAAACCATGGGGGTGTCCCATCTCAAAGTTTTCTCCGACTCCGCCATTGTGGTCAACCAACTCAGCGGGGTGTACGAGGTCCGGGAGGAAACTCTGGCCCCATACAATGATCAAGCCAAGATTGCTCTTAAGAGTTTTGAAACAACGGAGATCCATCAGGTAGCACAGAAAGACAACGCCCACGCCGACGCCCTCTCCAAGCTCGCTACCGCTCTCAGCTTCGAAGAGGATAGGATGATCACCGTGGAAAAAGAAAGAGAAGAAGGTGAGTGTATGATCGTCGATGACCAGACAGGCGTACTACCACCCACTTCGCCACTTACGGATTGGCGTGCGCCAATACGGACTTTTATTGAAACAGACGCCCTCCCGGCGGACCGAGCACTGGCCACCAAGATTCGTAGGCGAGCGGCAAGGTGCGTTTTGCTGGACGGGGAAATGTATCGCAAGTCCTCGGCAGGTCCATAATTGCGATGCTTAAGTGATGAGGAGGCGTCTTTCACATTGAGAGAAATCCATCAAGGCGTATGTGGGATGCATATAGGCGCCAAAAGCCTTGAGAAGAATGTGCTGTTGCAAGGGTACTATTGGCCCATGATCCGCCGGGATTCCGAAGAGCTGGTCAAACGGTGCCACAAGTGTCAGCTATTCGCTAACACGCATCACCTGCCTTCCACCGCCCTCCAGCCGATCGTTTCACCATGGCCGTTCGCCTTTTGGGGAATGAATCTGTTGGGGCCGTTCCCAGAGGCGGTGGGCAAGAGGAAGTACATCGTGGTGGCGGTGGATTACTTCACCAAGTGGGTTGAAGCCGAAGCTCTCGCCTCCATCACGGCATACCAGGTGCAGAAGTTCGTGTTGAAAAACATCATCACTCGTTTCAGTCTTCCTCTGGGATTTGTCTGCGATCACGGCACTCAGTTTGATTGCACGGCGTTCCTTGACTTTTGTGAAGAATTCAAAATCATGGTTCGCTTGGCATCTGTAGCATATCCCCAGGCGAACGGGCAGGCGGAAGCCATCAATAAACTCATCTTGCAAGGATTGAAGAAGAGAGTGGATGCGGCGACGGGAAAATGGGTCGATGAGTTGCCCAACATCCTATGGGCGCATAGGACTTCATACAAAACAGCCACAGATGAAACCCCTTACACCCTGGTATATGGAACCGAAGCAGTCCTACCCGTGGAGGTTAATCTGCCTAGCCTTAGGATTCAGCATTTCAACCACGCCAGCAATGATGCAGGCTTACATCATAATCTGGACATGTTAGAAGAATGAAGGGAGGATGCAGCTATCCGCCTGGTAGCTGAAAAGGAACAACTGGCTAGGCGATACAACGCTCATCTTCGCCCTCATCACCTGGAAGAAGGTGACTGGGTAGTTCGAAAGGTTTTTCGGCCGATCCCCCAACAGGGCAAGCTAAACGCCAATTGGGAAGGGCCGTACAAGGTCCGCGAAGTGATCGGTCCAAGCACCTTTAAACTCGAACACCCTACCGGCGAACCCATACACAAGACATGGAACGCCATGCACTTACGGAAGTACAGTGCCAATGAAGACGAGGTCTAGCTTACTCCGCCACTTTCCGTCCGTTTCTTAACTTTTGGATTTTCTATTGTTTTTGAAAGCGGCCTACTAAGGGCGTATATGTAAGGAAAGGAAGACAGGTTCACTAAGGATATATATATATGATATTATGTATATCAATGGACAAGTACTACTAAAAGCATGGCCGGGTTCGAATTCCCCTGGGAGGAACTTAACCCCTGTGCCAAGTTCGGGTTCCCCAAGGCGGAACCCAACATTCCTCTTCGAATTCGGATTCCCCAGGGCGGAAACTAATTCGTCTTCGTTCGGGTTCCCAAAGGCGGAACCCAACATTCCTCCGAGTTTGGATTCCCCAGGGCGGAATCCATCCCTGATACCCAGGGCAGATTCCTCAGGGCGGAATCTAACTTGACAAAGAAACAAAGGCAGTCGACATGAGAAAGTATTGGCATCATCATTACAATTCGTCAAGTCATTACGATTTACCGAGTTTGGATAAAGAAAAACAACAGAACACAATGGTAAGAACAAAGAAACGACCACTACAAACGCCCGCCCGAAGACCCCGCCTTGTCCGCCCGTGACTTCTCAGCACGAGCTTTCTTCCTCAGCTCCTTATGGCGAAGGCTCACCTCAGAGAAGGCCTCGGCCAGCAGCTCCTTGCGGCGGTCCGAAGGAATCACTTGGGAATCAGCAGATTCCTCCTCAAACTCCTGCGCCATCAACCGCCGGGATGCAGAACGGAACATCTGCTCCTGATTCCAGGAGCAGTCCACGTTCCCCCGTCGGAGTTCGTGGCGGACAGCAGCGAGGGTGTTGTCCAGAGCGCCCTGCACCCGGTCGCCCAGCTCTTCAGCAGTCTTCTCGGCGACAGCCTTTTTAACATCCGCTCTTAGCGCCTGAAGGGTTTCCTCCGTTTCCTTCAGAACGAGGTCACGGTTTTCCAAGTCCTTTGCTTGGGCCCCCAGGTCCTTCGCCATGTCCACCTTAGCAGCTTCCAAGAGGGTGACCTGCTCCTTCAAGGCGTCCCTATCAACCTCCGCCTGCTTCAGGGCGTCCTCCACCTTGTAACGCCTGTAAGTCCAACATGTGTTCAGTGGCTTGGTTAGCATGCGCAACACGGAGCAAGTCCAATTGATAAGAGGTAGTTACCAGAAGCTGGGCCGCCTCCTCTTCCATTTCCTTTTTGGCCTTGGAGTATTTGGCCTTCCATTGTTGAGAGGCGGCCCGGGCCTCCCTCAACTCAACCTCCATCTCCTCAACACCTTGCGGCCGCTCTGCCCTGTGCGCCTGATCGGCTGACAGCAGTGCCCCGGCGGTACCTAGGAGCTACAACAAAAGTAATAACCAAACCGACGGGCGGATCAGGTTGCGAAACGGAACGTGGTCGACGAGTACGCAACGCTAGTCTTCTGACTGAAATTTAGTCTTACCCTGGCCCCGATCGCCATTTGCTCCATCGCCAAGCGGCGGACCCCGTCCTCGGTACGAGGGTGGTCGATATCCCAGTCGGCCGCAAGTTGAAGGGCGGCCTGTGTGAGAATCTCGCTGCCACTAAGCGTTGGCTGCATGATAGGGAGACGGGCGGTGCTGAACTCCCCTGACGGGGTCTTTGGCCTAGTTCTGCCACTGGTTTTCTGCTTCCCAGCGTCCTTCCTCATGATCGTCTTTCGACGTTTTGTACGCTCCAAGTTCTGTGCTGGAGGACTCTGTTGAGACCGCTTTTTCTCAGGGCGCTCCTTATCCGCCTTTTCTTTGTCGGGGCGCGTCTGGTCCGCGTCTTTCTGTTGCTGATGTTGCTCAGCTCTTGAACCTTCGGGTTGAGGCTGAGTGTGGCCAACCGCTCTCCAGGTCTTGGCGTTCAACAAGGCAGCGAAGATGGAACTCTCTGCAAAAACAGTAATAGCAAGACAAGGAAACAGGTTAAGCACCAGCACCACAATAAACATGTATAATAACAGCGCACAACAATAGACGCATCGCCCTCAGTTGTTGTCCGCTCACCACCGCCATCTAGCCAGTGCTTCAGAGCGTTTAGGCCCCGCTTCTTAAGGTTGTAGTTCCAGGTGTTCACCTAGTCTACAATGTTAGCGTCATTCCCCTGAAGACGGCGGGGTCGGTTGAACTCCTCGATTGCACCATACGACCAAGTAGGTCGAAGGCGCTCCGCCCAGGAGGCATCCTCCGGCGATTCAGCTCTCATAAAGAAGAAGCTGTGAAACCACACAGAGGACGCCTTGATGACGCCGTAGACTCCGCTCCCAGAGTACGCTCTCCTCTTTGAGAACGTAATGTCATTCTGCCCAATTTTGGCGTAGTAAAGCTGGCGGAATACTCTGGCGCTTGGAGCAACATGCTTTTTGATGCATGACACCTTGAATCCAGTCATGACTGCCCAAGCATGAGGTTGGAGAGCTCCCAGGGACGCTCCCAAAAGATCCAGAACATCCACCTCCCAGGAGTCCAAGGGAAAGCGGAGGCCGTACCTGAGCGCCTCAACCCACACGCCCACCCATCCAGGTGGACAGTTTCCGATTGAGCAGATTCGAGCGGGGGCGGCGTATAAACAACGCTGAGGCAGGTCGCACTCATTCAACATCCTCGCTAGGGCGTTCGTCTTGACATAGGGGAAGTACCCCGGCCCATACACCTCTCGGTAGTCCGCGGGCGCGCCATCCCACATCTGCTCCCAGGATAAGATCTTGTATCCATACTTATCCACAGCTTCGGTCTGCAGCTCAAAACCCCAAGACTCCTTGGTGAACCCGACCTGCCACGAGGCGAACCACCGACAGATATTTGAGTTGGGTCCCTTGAACCTGGCCTCTGCCTGCTGGCGGAGCTGCTCCGCCGACGGAGTAGGCAGTGGTTCGTTATCCTCAGAAAACACGTACTCTACGGTGAAGTCCGCGCACGGATTAAAAACAATGTCGGTATCCTCCGGATAGGGCATCTGCCCTTTCTGTTTGGGATCTACGGCATCTGATCCCTCGTCATCGATTTCTTCTTCCTTAGAAGGCTCGGGAGTCAGAGGAGGACTCGGTTGCAAGGACGGGGTTGACGACGTAGATGCTTCAGCGGACGTATCCGCCCCTGATCTTCTCCTCCCTTCATCATAACCTTCTACAACAGAAGGATAAGGGGCGCAAATCAGAAGAGGAGGAGGAATGAACGCCAAAGGGCGGGCAGATGCAGGAGCAGTTTTCGTCCCCGCCTCTCGAGAAGTGGTCATAATCTAAGGACGAGGACGACCCACTAGACGACATCTCACACGCCTAAGAAGGAAATAGAAAGGGCGGGGCACGCAATACAAGCACAAATGCGAAAGAAAAAAACTAATGGGCGGATAAAATTTTTTTTTGAATGCAAGAATTTTCAAAGGAACCTACTTGCTTCGGCGGAAGAAGACGACTCAACATCAGAAGGCATCTTCGGTGAATGTTTTGGAAGATGGCGAACAGAGGCAAAGTTTAGTGAGGAAAAGGCAGACTCGGCTGACAAGGCGGACACGCTCAGAGAAATTGGCAAGAGGAAAGGGCGGAAGCTCTCAAATTTTTTTTTTTTGACAGGCTGAGGTGCCAAATCGGAGGGGGGGAGACCCCTTATTTATACTAGTGACGTGGGTAAGCGAACCGTCGCCAAGTATAAAGTTGCCACATGTCCCCCAAGCAGTGGGCTGGTATGCTTCGAGTAGGCTACTAGCCTACTGCTCGGGGGACACGAAACGTCGCCGAATACAATGGGGCCACATGTCCCCCAGGCAGAGGGCGAATAGGCTAGTAGCCTACAGAAAGGAGGGGAACGCGTGCAAGTTCACCTCAAAAGAAGAGCCCCGCCCGTTTGGATCACCGGCAACAGGTTCAATCTGGAAGGGGCGGATCTCTCGTCTCAGGGCGTTCAAACAGCTCCATAGTATCGCCTCGAGCCTCTCGCGGCCTCAAGGCCATACTGGGGGCAATTGATGGGCCCCTAAGGTAAATCCGCCCTCCCACCTGGCCAGGGCGGATCTTCACTCCAGGGCGTTCGAACATAATCATAGTATCGCCTCAAGTCCCTTGCGACCTCTAGACCATACTGGGGGCAATTGATGGGCCCCTAAGGTAAATCCGCCCTCCCACCTGGCCAGGGCGGATCTTCACTCCCGGGGCGGTCCTCTGTCCGCCTTAACTAAAGGGTCACCTGACACATCTACAGGAGGCCACCGCCCATTACTGTTGACGGTAACTCGTTGCGGCCCACTCAGAGCAAGACACGTGGACCCTGCCATACCAATGGGACCTATAAATAACAGGGTCCCCCATTCAGAAGAGGACACGACAAAACCCGGGACCATACGCCTGATACTACAAGCTTCCGCGCTGTACGCTAAAGGCTATCGGTTCCGCCCACACCAAAGGGCACTCGCCCGGTACTTCTCTGTAACCCATTCTCCCTACATTATCTACATACTTACCACCCAACATATATTAACCCCTTGCACGTCCGCCCTGCAAGGTACCATCCGCCGAGACACTCCGAGGACGGATTCATTGCCTAAGCCTCCAAAGAACCACAGTATTGATCCACCGGTCCAACTGGGCGGATCAGTAGTGAAATTGTACCATTCATATTAATGATATCATTTATTTCTATATTGTACCATTCATGGACAAATTGTACCATTCATATTAATTATTTTATTTATTTTTTAAAATGTACCATTGGTGCCTAAATTGTATCATTCAAATGTTTCTGTCCATTCGTAGTGAAATTGTACCATTCATATTAATGATATAATTTATTTCTATAATGTACCATTCATGGCTAAATTGTACCATTCATATGATTCTGTACCATTCGTAGTGAAATTGTACCATTCATATTAATGTTATCATATTTTTCTATAATGTACCATTCATAGCTAAATTGTATAATTCATATGTTTTTGTACCATTCGTATTGAAATTGTACCATTCGTATTAATGTTATCATTTTTTTTCTATATTGTACCATTCGTAGTGAAATTGTATCATTCAGATTAATGATATAATTTATCTTTAAAT
The DNA here is from genome assembly GCA_034768395.1 of Linum lewisii. Taxonomy (NCBI): domain Eukaryota; kingdom Viridiplantae; phylum Streptophyta; class Magnoliopsida; order Malpighiales; family Linaceae; genus Linum; species Linum lewisii. The sequence continues at coordinate 56,130,863 of CM068300.1, forward strand.
TGCACCATTTGTTATGAAATTTATCTTCTTTTTTTTATTAATGTAGGTGGTGTTGATTATGTTGAGTTGGAGCATGGTTCTGATACTGCATATTCGAATCTCGCTAATAACCTTGTAGATAAAGATGGGATAGAACAACTTGCATTGGCATAGAGAAAATTCATTAATAAAATAACCGCTCTATTAATTTTTTTAATAATAAAATTAGTAAAACTAACCGTTTTGTTAAACATTTAATATTAATTATATAACAACAGAATTTAAATAAAACCATTTACTTTAATAACCAATGACTCAAATAATATGACATATAAATGTAGACTACATGAATGCTACACCTGACTAACGAATGGTACAAAATACTAAAGATTGACACGAAATAAACAATGTAAATAAAAATCACATGAAAAAGGTACAAAATACTAATAAGTGGCACGAAATATGTGAATGATACAATATCAAATGATAAATCTCAAACTGGAATAAACAATAAAAATCAAATACCACACAAATGGCACAAAATATGTGAATAGTACCATTTAATAACAAATGTTACAATCTCAAACCAAAATAAACAATAAAAATCAAATACCACATCAAATATTCCATTGACAAGAAATTATGGCCAAATGCACCTGTACAGAGAAAAAGAATTTATGGTCAAAGGCGTTCTTTTTCAAAATAGAAATTGCTATGTATGTTATAATATAGAAAAGGAGCCAACTGTACAAAGCAAGAAACAGAGAACTGCAATGGATGGTCCGGCATGGTGATGAAAAGAAACCTCCACCAATAAACACCGACAGAAAAAACAAAATCGATGTAACGTACCAGTTTCTGTCTCCACCCGCCGACGGCAAGAAAACTTGATTCCCACCTCTCTAGTCTCTACTCGGAAGGCCGGAACTCCCAGGAACACTAGAAGTTAGCTTCACCGCCGGAGGACTACTGTCGTCGTAGTGCCGTCGTAAGAAGAGAGCCGCCCCTGAGGAAGAAAAAGAGCCATGGTGACACCCAACCTTCGATGGAGGAGAAGCCTGGTCCCCGTCGTGCCGAAGAAGGAAAAGAGCAGCCGGAGATATTTGGTAAGGGCCGGAGATTGATCACCGCCGGCCACAAAAGGTTGAATGGATTATTTGTGCGCCGGCATGAGAGAAGAAGCGGCAGTTAAGTTTTGAATCTTAATTACGGTTTCAGAATTTAATATGGTGTCATAATTATCCTAATTAGGTAGTTATTCAATAATATATTTGACATATATATCCTTTTAACTACCCAAATTGTATCAGTCATTGGATTGGTACTATAAAATCTAATGGTCCATAATGAAGTTCTTATATAAGAAATCTATAAGATTTCTCATTATACAATATCTCGACATCCGGAGAGTGCTCAAGTCTGATTGACCGGTCTGAGTTATCTCGACCCGACTCACTCCTACCCTTACCCAAATCGACCTCACTGTTAAACCATACTACACAGTAAATCTATAATCAAGTGCACCAAAAAGTATGGAAAATTTTATGTTCCTTAGACCACCTCCAATCTTAGTCTTATAACTCATAATTTACAGCTTTTAAGACCAAATGGTCTTCCAATCATAGGATAAACCCAACCAAAAAAACCCAAATCTTATGGAAAAGCTCCATATTTAAGACTTTTCCAACCTTGGTCTTAAAAAATGGGGCCCACTTATTTCCCTTCTACCAAGACAATCATTACTCAATCACACTCATTTTATCCACTTCATTAAACTTAGCCAATAGATTTAAAGTTACTTTGTCCACTTAATTAAACTTAGACTAGATTTAAAGTAACAAAATAATAAAATATATTCTAAAATGTGGTGTTGTAGTGGGAATGGTAATCCGTTGGTTAGATTAATAATCAATGAATTTCGGTCGATCGAGTGGTTTAAAACTGCAAGCTTCTTAACTGTTAACCAACCAATTTGGTATCGACTTCACCGATTGACGAACCGAAGTCGGTCGGTTACATCAATTTTGTTTATAATAATTATAATTATAACTACTGTTCGATCAAAGTCGATCGATTACTCAATTTAAACTGTAACTGTAACCATATTTTACCATCATCGAGAATATGGCAATCAACAAAGCTCCCGAGCTACGAAATTTCCATCCATGCCATGCATAAGTCTTCATCCCCGTTCATACTCCAACGAATGCCTCGAATTGCAGCAGTCATTATAAACTTTTAGAGAGGTTGAGACTAGATACACTTCTTTAACGTGGGAGTGATGACTTCAAATAACAACCAAATAACACATTTATAGATGTTTGGAACTAAAATTGGTGGATAGATCTCACATGTGGATGATGGGTGAAGAAGTTAGTTGGACATGTGGTAGATGAAGGTTGGTAGATGTACCGGTAGTTTAAAAAAATTCACTTTTTTCAAGTTATTTGTAACCAAATTGTTTTATTTTGTTTAAAAAATTAATATTCAAATTTATTTATTTTTTATCGAAATGTTCGTTTTAATTAATTATAGTAGTGTATGCATAAATGACAATCAAATTATAAATTTATAAACTAGATATCTACTCTAAAACAAATTATAAGCACAACATCATTATAAGACTTCAAATTATAAGACCTTATGATTAGAAGGAAATTTACTTTTAGTACTATTATTTACTTTTTGAGGTCTTAAACTTTGGGTTTTAAGACCTTAAGATTGGAGTTAGTCTTACCATTCATTAAGAACAGTGTCAAACTCCCCCTGTTCATTCGCTATAGTGCCTTTCTTGGTTTTTTTCTTCTCTCCATCCCGTTTCGACTTTGTTTCCTAATTATTCTTATTTCTTTTGGACTGATTTCTATCATTTCTTATGAAAATATGTCTTTTCAATCATCACAACTTTTTAGTTTTTTTCACCCTGAACATAATCAAATCCCAATAAAAAGATTTGTCACTAATTTAATCACCTAATTATATTTAATTTATGTTTTGAATAGACTTAATTTATTTAACTTTAAATAGACTCAATTAGCTATTCAACATCTTAATTTCATAATTATATAATTAAGGTGAACACTCCGGTGCATCTACTAAAAGTGGGAGTACCGGGTACTAGGGCTGGCAGTCGGTTGACGGTTTTTTCGGTTTTAACCGAAAACCGAGCCGAAACCGAGGTGACCGAACCGAGAATAAACCGAGTCGGCTCGGTCAGCGGTTGCTGAAATCAGCTAATTTCGGTTTCGGCCGGTTTTCGGTTAAAACCGGTAAAAAACGAGAACCGAAAATAAGACCGACTTCTCCCACTCTTTTAATCTGACCTAAGTTTTAATTTCCATTCCCTTCTCTTCTCGCGACTTCTCCCCCTCTCACAGTTCCTTCCTATCCTATCCCACTGCCTCCGACCGAGGGGAAGCCACTCGGTGTTCTAATAATCGCCGGCGGTGGTGTGTCTCGACGGTCCAGGTACGGTACTGACACTGAGGATTCGAGTAGAAGTAATCCTCCTCCTTCGGTTTGTCCGGAACCACCCTCCGACGAACTGGCTGTCCCATCCTCTTCTCGTGTGCCGCCCTAACACCACCTGCAAACTCGTTCCACGATAGTGTACCGTTCTGGTGCAAGTTCAGCAGCTCGACGAGCCTCCTCCGGTCGAGCAGGATCGTCTTCTTGAACCCTAGATACCTGCGCTGACCTTCAACAACTTTCGCCATGTTCCCGTCGTAGGTAGGAATGAAAGTGTTGCTAGCTACTGCCCTCTCTCACTCTGTAGTCTATTTCCTCTGTTTTTTCTGTCTCTCACTCTGTAGTCTTCAATCGCCAGCACCCAGCAAGCAGCGCCTTCAACCCTTCTCTACTCTCCGCCTCTCAGTTCTATCAGGCCTCAACAGCAGCAGCACAGCAGGCAGCAGCAGCACAGCACCACTAGACGACTGCAACACCCTAAATCCCTAGATTGAACTCTGAACTGAAATGTAAGTCCTGCTTTCCGTTTAGTTCCCAGTATGTGCGTACAAAGATTGCACTCATTCAGCATTAGTTTCCATCAGCAGAATTAGAAACCTTCTGGAGCTTCTTGTAGCTTACGAATCTGGGTAGCTAGCAATGTTTGTTATGGTTGAGGATTCTTGTGGGAACTGCAATCGAGAATTTCGATTAACCAATAGCTGTTTTCTCAAAGAGGGGAATTGGGTTCGATTCCTTGATATATGTTTGAAACTCAGATTGCAGTCTGTGTTGCTTTTACTGTTTCAGATTCCCAGCCTTAGAACTGTGTGTCACCACCATTATTTGCATACCTGGACATCGTAAAGAACTACCTGGAACCAATCAATTCGAATACCTGAACATCCATCTGAATACATAAGAAGATGGAAAATTAGCTGATAACAGCTTTAGTGTGTTGTACTGGTGGGTGTGGTTGGGATATGGAGATGTTTGTGGGCATGATGTTTGTAACTCTGTGTTGGTAGAGATGCAAGTGAGGAACTTGTTTATAGTGTTAGTAATAGTATGGTTTGGGGACAGAACAGAAGCGACTTGTTTATCCAGTGCTGGTGTTTGTACTTGGTACAGGTTTTGTCAGTGGAAGAAGTATGCTTGACCCATGAAAGAACAGCTTCTTTTTTTTATGGATGATGTTAGCCATGTCTTGCTTGCTTTGTTATCCAATAATACTCTACATTGGCCATTGCAGAAGGTGTCAAATTGAAATCATAATACTGTAGCCATTTTAGGAATCTTCTTTACTTGCTATGTGCTTTTCCCCTTATCCGTCTCCTTCCCCCCTCTTTTGGTGATTAAGCATATCACTTAGGGAATCTCAAACTATTTCTTAAAAATGTTTTGCAGGTTGTATTGCATATCACTGAAATTAGTAATCATTGATTTCCTTTTACTTGGTTGTAAGTTGTATTGCATATATGTGAATTGCAGGGATTCAGATCAAAGAAGAATGGAAGCGGGTGTGAATACGCGAAGTGGTAAGCGTAAAGGAATTCAGACTCAATCACCTGCACAGAAACGCACCAAGGGTAATTCACGACCTCCTATTCCAAAACAACCGAGTCGCAATCCGGCTCGCACTACTCCGGCTCCTGACCCTGAACCTGAGGTACCTGCTGCTGCTACTACTGGTACTCCTCCTACTCCTATCAGTGACAGTGCTAATAGTGCTAGTGCTAGTAATGCTCCCCAATCAACACATAAGTCATGGTCATCAGCGTGGACAGTTATGGTTAAGTTTGTCGATGAGGATGGGAATAAAAAAGCTAAGTGTAATATATGCCAGAAGGTTCTTGCTGCTGATCCTACCTTGAATGGTACTTCTACTTGTAAGAAGCATGCTTTAAAGTGTATTGCAAAGAGGGATGCAAGAAATGGACAAACTACTTTGATAATGAAGAAGAGTTCAACTGTTAGAGGGGAAGCAACTCCAGATGCCTGGCAATTCAGTCAAGTTGCTATAAGGTTGGCTCTAGCTGAAATGATAATAGTTGATGAGCTTCCTTTCAGCTTTGTGGAACATAGGGGGTTTAAACGTTTTATGGAAGTATGTTGCCCAGAGTTTGACATTCCTTCGAGGAGAGCAATACGAGAGGATTGTTTCAAACTCTTTATTGCTGAGCGTCAAAAGTTAAAGGATTACTTGAGGACAGCTTGTGCTGGTCGAGTGTCGATAACAACTGACACTTGGACATCTGTTCAGAATCTAAATTACATGTGCATGAGAAACGTGTCAACATTAGTCAAAGTGGATCTGTAGCTTCATCATCACAGACTACCGGTGTTAATGGAGGAGATGGTGGAGACGAAGATGACTTTGAGGAGGACCAAGAGATTGAAGATGATTGCTTCGCTGCATTTGACGATGATAATCACACGGGTGATGACCCTAGAGCAGAGTTGGTAAAGTATCTAGCTGAAACACGAGAAGTGAGTAGTTCAGATAAGAAGCAACGGTTTGATGTTTTGGCATATTGGAAAGCATCTGCACTCAGGTTTCCTATTCTCAGTGAGATGGCTAGGGATGTACTTGCCGTCCCAATTTCATCTGTAGCTTCTGAGAGTGCTTTTAGTACTGGGGGACGAGTGCTGAGCAACTTCAGGAGCTCATTGACTCCTGTTATTGTGGAAGCTCTGATTTGTGCTGAGGATTGGTTGCGGTCAACATCTCCGGATATATTTGATCCCGAAGAAGAGGAAAATGAGAAAGAACAACTGGAGTTCGAGAAAGGTAATCTTTCGCATTTATACTGCTTATCTTCCATAGATAGTAGTTTATATTCCATATATCATTTATACTCATACCGAGTCTTGTTTTGTTTAGGTTTCGAAGAGACGGTTTTGAAGTTTGATGCTACTCCACCAGCAATTGGTTCTGATCCTCTTGTGCAACCCGTTCTACAATCATTCATCAACAAGAATGGCAATGACAATGCTATTGTTGATAGTGATGATGATGATGATAATGAATACAATGAAGACGATGCACTGGAAAATGAAATGTTTGGTATGGCGGGCGCGTCAGATGATGATTAGCTTTTAGATGTTGCGAATTGGGATGGTTGAACTTGTTTATGTTGTTAATGTTGACTTTGTGTGGTGTTTGAATTATGATGTTGTTGATGAATTTTGAATTATGGTTTATGAGTTCCTACTCATATACTTATGATGGATGGTTGATTATGGATTTGTGGTATGATGTCTTCTGTTTTCATTTCAGGGAATATTGCGAAGAACTGATTTGCCGAAATTGTAGCGTTATGCTGCCAAAATTTTTAGCAAAAAAATATCAGCAACTGTCGGTTTTATTTTTGCCAAATTTCGGTTTCGGTCCAAAATTCGGTTTCGGTGCGGGTTTCGGTTCGGTTCGGTCCGATTCTCACCACTGAATCTCGGTCAAACTCGTCTTACTCGGTTTTTCGGTCACGGCTCGGTCATAAACCGAAACCGGCCGGTTCGGCTCGGCTAAAAAACCGAGCAATTTCGGTTCGGTCTCCGGTCACACCTTCGGGCACAAATCGGCTTCGGTCAACCGACATTTTGGTTCGGTTTTTGACCGAACCGGGCCGACTGCCAGCCCTACCGGGTACACCCACTAACGTTTTGATGAGGTGTTAACTTTTTTGGTACTCAATGTTTGGGCGGATTTCATTTTGGTACACATCGTTACAAAAATTTTATTTCAGTCATTAACGTTTCAAAAAATCTCGAAACAGTATTTCCATCCAATTTCGTCCAAATTTTCTGTTAAGTGATGACATGGTAGCTGAGTCACACATCCTAGTCAGTTAAAATATTAATAAAATAATAATTTCATTATTTTAATATTAAAAATTAAGTTTTTTATTAAAATAATTAAATTTTAATTAAAAGTTAAAAAAATATTTTCCCCAAAATTTTCTCTCTTCTCTCTCCACTCTCCTCTCACCTCGAAAATACATATTTAAACGTTTCAGGGTTTCAATACTCAACGTTTCGCCACTTTTTCATTTTGATAGTTTTTGTTTGTAGATCTAATATTTTTGGTACCTTTTCCACCTCCAACTCTCCTTCTTTTTCCCTTTACTTCCTCCTCCTTTCGTCTCTCCTCTCTCCCTTCTCCCCATGCTTCCTCCTTCTTCCTCCCTTCCCCTCTCCTCTATCCCTTCTCCCCTTTGATTTCTCTTACCTCCTCCTTTTGCCTCTCCGATCCCATCTTCATCCAAATATGAGTTTCTAAGGAGGAGGAGGGGGAAGTTGAAGAGAGGAGGAAGGACGGGCAAAGGAAGATAGGGGAAAGGAGAGGAGTGGTGGAGGTAGGAGGTAGGAGGAAAATTCAGAGAAGAGGCAAATAGAGAAAGTAGGAAGAAACATAGGGAAAAAGGAAGAGAGGAGAGACGGGGGGAGGAGGAATGACGTGTGAATTTCAACTCACAACATTCAAGGTCGTATTCCACGGGGTCCTCTCATAAACCAATACTCACACTTCTCATAGACGGTCTAGACATTTGAAATTGGTTTGGTTTGATAAGAAATTCAGAAACAAAAGCAAAGATTTGCAATACTAAGAAAGATTAAACAAGAGAGAAAGGTGGTTCAAATCAAAGACACAGGGGGTTTTCTTGGTGGGTAGTTTCATCAAGCTCAAGAGGACTAATTGAACAAACAAGCCAATCAAGATCGAGTTTGCATTCGGATGACCATGCATTTCACTTCTATAGACTCAATGCACTCTCGTAGCACCAAATCCCTATCCTAATACCACTCAACTTAGGCTCTCGCTCTCAAGCTAAGTAAAAAAGGATGCATTCTAAGTGTTTGATGAAATGCCAAGACACAAAACCCTCTCTTAAGAATCTATGACCACAAGGCTAGGCACAACACTCTCATATCAATGCCCTAACACTAAGAGATTCACCAAAAATCCTTTTCAAAACTCAATTGAATGAAAATCCACATGCACACCAAGTGTTCGATAAAATGCCCAAGAGAGAAATCAAGTGAAATGGTTGAAACAAGATGATCTAATCTCTTAGAACAGACTCACTTCAATCCCTAGACCTACAATCTATGCAATCCAAGCACTCTCATGCATCAAATCACATTGAATGGACCAAATCAAGCAAACATGACATAAAATGGCATTAAGAACAAGTCTAGAAATCATCCTCATACAACCAAGATTAATCATGGCAAGTCTATACAATCATGCCCCTATCATGGCACAACTAATCTACCCATCCAAGAATGAACCCTAGAAACTCAGCCACACATGGCCAAGGGAGTAAAGAGAAAACAAGGAAGAATGGTCACCAAGAACACCATGGATGAATCCTTGTGATGATCTTCACTTCTCCACTTGTAAGCACTTCTCCCAAGGTTTGTTGGCTTCAATCCTAGCTCCAATGGCTTCAAATTGCTCCAAAAATGTGTTCTACGGTTTGAGGTTTCGTGGGTATGTGTTATGGGTTCAAGAGAGATCAAAGAATTGCCTCCAAAGAGTAAAAAACGAGAGTATTTATAGTGCAGGGGGCAGTGCACGGCGTGCACCCCTGCACTCTGCAGAAAACTCGATCTTGTAATGCTCATATCTCCCTCTTCCGGACTCCAAATGACCTCCCGTTTGCTCCTATGTGCTCCTTGTCATCCGTACTTCGATGCCATAACCTGAAAATGCACAGATGAAACTCCAATAGACCACGAAGTTGGCTCCAAAGTGGAAATCAGACAACAAATGGACACTTTGCGCAAAATATCAATAAAAACATATAGAGCATGGCATCTCACAATTAAACACGGGCATTTCATAGGTCAATCATAGGCTCAAAATGCACTAAATAAAGTCACATCAATGAATAGGGAGGGTGGGGAGAAGAAGTAGGGTCGAAGGAGGAAAAAAACCAAGAAGCTTAAATCTACAAACAAAAAGTACAAAAAAACTCAGATCTACAAACAAAAAGTACCAAAATGAAAAAGTGGCAAAACGTTTTGTATTAAAACCGTGAAACGTTTAGATATATATGCATTTTTGAGGTGGAGGAGGAGAGAAGAACAGAGGAAAAAATATTTTATAATTTTTAATTAAAATATTAATTATTTTAATAAAAAGATAATTATTAACTTTAAAATAATAAAATTATTATTTTATCATTATTTTTGCTGACTAGGATGTGTGACTCAGCTGCCACGTCAGCACTTAACAGAAAAACTGGATGGAATTGGACGAATATACCATTTCGAGATTCTCTGAAACGATGATGACTGAAATGAAATATTTGAAACGATATGTACCAAAATGAGATTTCATCCAAACGGTAGGTACCAATAAAGTTAACACCTCACGTTTTGATAGATAAACATGTTTTTAATATCTTGTTTTTTCGAGTATAAGAATCTACATGTTGTTAAAGAATATATAGGACGATTTGAACAAAAAACTAATTTGGTAGAGATGATAATCTATCATATTGAGAAAAAATGCAGTTGTAGAAAAAAACCTGAAGAACATTAGGTTTAATCTTATACTATGATGACAAAAAATTGTAATTAAGCTCAATTTAGACGTATTAAGATTAAATCTATTGATATAAACGATTAGTTCAATGAAAATATCACTCTAGATAGCACAAACGTCAGTGGGTGTACCCGGTGCACCCATTTTTAGTGGGTGCACCGAAGCATTTACCATATAATATAATTATTTATAAATTCATCTACGAGTGAGCAGTATCTTACCTGCTCCGTTTCAAATCTCGCGGTATCGCGCGGTTTTACTAACCTAGTTAACCCTAAAAGGCCATGCCCTTCAACTTGAACCAAAGCCGTGATCTACGTGCAAAAAGAATAATGATATGCAACTCAACAAACTAATAAAGGATTCGTCAAAGAAGACTCATCATATTAACTGTTTTATAGTTGAAACGAAAGCTCACTATTTGATTATAGCAAAAAAGCCCACTACTCAAATCATCTCCATTTTGCACTTACTTTGGTCCCAAATCAAGGGCTTTACTTAAACTCAAATTCAGATGATTTAATGCATTGGCCAAAATGGTAACTTGTATGATCCCCTAATTTGTGTGTTGGAGTTGGAATTGTCATAACTTATAACTTGAGCACCACAACAAAAAGAGTGGAGGAAGTAATGGTTAGTAAACAATATAAGAAAGAGGTGGATCCAAAATTAGAAGATGCCCTCAGCCGAAATTGAAACAAATTATTTCATAAATTTTGATAATAGTATAATACAACTAATATTAAAATATATAATATATTACATATATTATTTATTTTTAGTATGTAATGCTATTTTCCATTAGATCATTGCACTCGATATATTTGTTCTTAATATTATTAGTAGTCTCGACCAAATGAAAACATTGCAGTATGAACATGAGACCAATGTTTTGAATCCCAGTAATCACCAATATGTGTATAAAGACTTATTGAAGCCTCCGTAGTCCTCAATCCGTTGCACAATTATTACCGAAGTTGTGCAAACTTTAGTTCTTCTGAGAGCTTTCATTTAAAGGGACGTGTTAGTAAACAATATAAGATTCATTGAGACAACTCGAATTATTGGGATGCAATGGTTCTTGACATACCCACCTAAACCATTAAAAAGGGATTATAATATAAATTTGTGGCCTAATTTCAAGGACCGTAGACAATGGGATATAAACAGAGAGAGGGAAAAGGTGGTAAAGAGGTATACTACATAAACGATTACTTAACCAACTAAAATCCCCACCCACCCACTAATTCAAAGTCTCCAAGAGCAATATATTTTTTCAAATTTCAAAGCTTTTAACCGCTTATTCAAAGTCATGCTGTTTGTGAAACGTAAACTGGCTTTGGCTCAAATTTTCTTAATTTGCCCAACTTATCTTTAAAACTTGGCTGATACATCCATCACCAGGAATGACAACTTGGAATCGACATGTTTGATTTTGGTTTCATCCAAATTATTTTGAGCAAGTGTAGCAGGCTTAGATGGGTACGAGCCGTGGAGGAGCTAAGAAATTGGCTAACGGGGATTTGAAGTTCGTAATATTTAAAAAAGTTAATTAAATAATAGAAAACTTAGCCCCTGTTTACTATCACTTATAATTATCAAAATTACATAATCAACTTAATTAATTTCATGATACAACTAAAATGATGTTTAGTTGTAAATTAAAAAATTCAATTATATAATTTTAACACAATTTCGTCCAAATTTTTTTATATATAATTTTAACACAATTTCGTTCAAATTAAAAAAGTGAAAAAAAGCCACTTATGAAAATTATAAAATTCACATTATGAAATGTGGAGACATGGAATTATGTAATTTTTCATAACAACTTCCCCTCTTTCAAGTCCCACTCTCAGCAACAACATTTTCTAACGCAAAATCATCACATCCTTCCCCCTCTCAACTAACCAAAATCATTTTTTTAATAAGGACAAGAAGCAAAATAATTTTTAAAATTAGTCACTCAGTTTATAACATGGGCTAAAATATAGTCAAAATCCCGATTTTAATCTTAAAATCTTACGATTTTGATTTCACTGGTCTCTAACAATATTGATTCCACTCAAAATCTATGGGTCGTAAAATCTCGATCAAAATCTTAGAATCTTATAAAATCAACGATTTTTCTTGTATTTTACGATTTCACTTTCTATGAGAAATTACTAGTTTGTACAACTACATATAAGTCAGAACAAAGACAATTAAATTAAATTGATTTTTTAAGATTTTTATTAATTAAGTTAGAAGTCATTACTAAAAAGTATCTAAAATCTAATTATTACTTCCTCGAATGACCGCTTAAAGAGCCGACATTCTCTTTTTTTTTTTCTTTTCTAGACTTTTCAAAGTTGGGTAATGGTCTTCTTATTCTTAATACGTTGTTGACTTAAATGTTTTGATAGTAGTTCATAAAATCTTACGATTTTACGAGTAAAAACTACGATTCGAATTTCACCTATGTTTTTGATTTCACGTGGAATCATGATTTTGACTACATTGCATTCCTAGAATATGTAGGTTTTATCAAATACGAGTATCTATTCTTACCAGGAGGATGACCAAACCTCTATAGCTTAAAATTATTAGAGGTAGAGTCACTAACAATAGTCATTATTTGACTAGTACATGATTACAGATATAGTGTTGGTATCCCACACCTCATATTGTGCAACCTCTTAAGCATTAAAACTTTTTAGGCTCTAAAAAATGACCATTACAAGCGACCAACTACAGTAGGAGTTTGCTGACACATTTAACAGTTAAACTTAGATACAATGTTTCCTACTGGTAAGCATTGCTTTATTTTACAGTTAGAGCTACAATTTGACCTACAACTAGAGTTACAGTTAAAATTTCAGACATTATTATACTTGGAGTTGCATCTTTCCACCTTCACATGCATATATATGATTGTTTAATGCATCATTGTTATAACTAACATGGGGAAAAGAATAATACTAATGAGTGAATTCTTCATGTAATAACTAGATTATCATCGACCTATTGGTCATTTTTTTTATGAATAATTAGTGGGTTATATTTCATCAAAAAAATGAAAAGATCCATACAAGGCCAACCTAGCCACTCAAGACAAACTCATACCAACAAAAAACAAACACTCAACAAATGAAAACACTCACAATTACAGATTCAGACTCTCTTGAATTTCCCTCCCTTTCTTGTGACAACTAGCAAAGAGCTTCAGCTCTTGTCTAACCCGCTCACATAAACTTGTCTCACCGAGCTGAACCTTTGTGAAAACTCTACGGCACCTCTCCCTCCAAAGCTCACTAATCAAAGCACACCAACCTAACTGTTTAGCATGGGTTGTAGGGCTTGAGACTCCCCAAACAGTCACCACATGATCCACCATTTCCTCCCAAGAAGCTGGTTGCAGACCGGGAAGAAACTCTGCAAACATGTAACTGCATATTGACAGTTTACAAACAGGTGATCTCTATCTTTCGCACACAAATGACACATAGAGCAAGTTACATCGACTCCAGGGTTCCACTTTACAACCCTATCCATGGTTGAGATACGCCCTTTAAGAATGGTCCAGAGAATCAAGCTATTTCTTAGAATCCAGAAACCTGTCCAGATTAACGAACTCCAACTAATCTAGGAGCTCCGTCTCCTGATTGATTCCCATACCAACGAAACTTTGTACTTAGGCATGTACTGACCATCCCACATAATGTCTCCTTCACCATCCCATGTAACATGATTTTTAGCCATATCTCTGAGCTTCATAACCTCTCCCCAATGCCAAGATCCTGCAGGACTATTATAACTCTAGATGTCCCTACTTTTTACTCTGTAAGAAAGGACCCAGGCCACCCATAGAGACCCGCTCTGAACCAGAATATCCCAGAGGTGCCTCAAGACATGAGCAGAGTTCCAGCTGCTTAAATCCTTGAAGTCAAGACCTCCCTCAGACCGGGGATAAGCCATATGATACCAGGCAATTTTTACTCTCTGCCCTTCTTTCTTACCCCAGAGAAAACGAGCACAAATGATGCGAACCGCCTTCTCCAGGAAGGGATCGACTCAACACCCAAAACTATTTATCAGCCCCACGAGAACCTAACCTTTGAAACCGGCGGAGAACCTTGAAATCCACTAGGTAACGACCTAGGAACCCCAAGTTTTCAGTCGAGTTTGGTGCCACAAACAAAGGATGAATGCCTTTGATGATAAACCAAGACCTTAAGCTAAGCAACAACGAGCAAAGACTTGAAGGAAAAAGAACAATGTTCTGAAATTTTCATTAATCTGTAATCTGTCTTACAATCGTGGCCAAGGCCTACATTTATAGTACATTGAGTGGCCAATGACTTTTCCAACTCTAAAAAGGAAAAATAAATCTATGCTAAAAAATTGGACCGAGAAAACTAATAAAAATAACTAAGTTGTCCGAAGGTGAAATCCTAAACCGGCAAATATTTAGGGAAAACCCTAATCCGGGCGGATTAGGGCTGGCCGGCATTCCTTGTTCGGATGGGATTGGGAAAACACCCTGGACGCGGTCATGAATCCTTCTGCGGCTCGGATAAGTGGCCCGGACGCGCGCGGTGGCAATTCCGTAAATACCGCTGGCTCCGGGTGACCGAGTGGCCAGGTGATGTTCCTCGGCTGTGGTGACCGGCTCCGCATCGGCATCAGTTGCTCCGGACCCGGTACTAGGGTTTCAGTGATGCTGGGGCTTCCTGACCTTCTGGTTGACATTTCCTCGGACAAAGAAGGTTTTCCCCGAGTCTTTAGGCCTCCTGAATCTACTGGAATCATCTTGTCCGACAGATTCTGAGTGCTGAGCAGGGTTGTCCGATACTGGGGTTGGTTGTCCGCATCCTCCGGAGCTAGGGCAGTGTCCTTCGGGCATTTGTCCTCCAGGTTGGATTTCTGTCGGTCATCAAAGGTCAGCACCGTGCATCCTTCTCTGATGAACCTCTGGTCCAGCTCTTCATGCTTGGCTCGACTCCAATCACTAATGGATGTTGTGACCCGTGTCTTAAAGGCTTTGACTTGGCTCCGGGTCAAGGGCAGGTCTGGTCGGGTCCAAGGCATCGGGGGTTCATCATTCCCCTCTTCTTGAGGAGGATTCGTCCTCGAATCTGTCTCTGCAAAATCATCATCATGGAAAGGAGTTAAGTCAGCAACATTGAAAGTAGCACTCACACCATAGGTATTAGGTAAATCTAAAACATAAGCGTTATTGTTTATCCTTTCAAGAACGGTGTAAGGCCCATCTCCTCTTGGCAGCAACTTAGATCTCATTTGTTCGGGAAACCTATCCTTCCTGAAGTGAATCCACACTTGGTCACCAGGTTGGAAAATTTTCTCCTTTCTCCCACGGTTTGCATTCCTTAGGTATTGAGGTGTCCTTCTTTCGATGTTGGCTTTGGCCTTCTCATGAAGCTTTCGAACATACTCAACCTTGGTGTGTCCATCTGCATCTAGAAACTCATGTATAGGCAATGGTGATAAATCCAATGGGGTTAGAGGGTTAAAACCACAAACCAATTCAAATGGTGAGTATTGAGTGGCTGAGTGGACAGATCGGTTGTAAGCAAACTCTACATGGGGTAGACAGTCCTCCCAAGTCCTAAGGTTGGACTTAATGATAGCTCTAAGCATTTGGGATAGTGACCGATTGACAACCTCTGTTTGGCCATCTGTTTGAGGGTGGCAGGTTGTTGAAAACACAAGCTTGGTTCCTAATTTTGCCCACAAGGTCTTCCAAAAGTAGCTTATGAACTTTGAGTCTCGGTCAAAAACTATAGTCTTAGGGATGCCATGGAGTCTAACTATTTCACCAAAGAATAGGTCAGCTATGTGTGATGCATCATCAACCTTATGACATGCAATGAAATGAGCCATTTTTGAAAACCTATCTACAACCACAAAAATTGAATCTTTGCCTCTTCTAGACTTAGGTAATCCTAGAACAAAATCCATAGACAAATCTACCCAAGTGTGTTCAGGAATAGGCAAAGGGGTAAATAAGCCAAAGGGTTGAAGGTGTGACTTAGCTCGTTGGCATTTGGCACATTGGCTGATGATCTTCTCAACTTCTTTCCTCATCCTAGGCCAATAGAAGTGTTCCTTAAGGCAAGCTACTGTTTTGGTGACTCCAAAATGACCCATGAGACCCCCTCCATGAGCTTCTCTTATGACTAGGGTTCGGCATGAATGGCTCGGGTAGCATAGCTTCGATCCTTTGAACAATAATCCATTCTGCCTAAAATAATCTTCAAACCCTACATGTGTGCATGACTCAAAGATGTCTTTAAAGTCGGGGTCAGTCACATATAAATCCTTTATATGCTCAAAACCGACAAATTTAGAACTCAAGACAGTGATTAGGGCATACCTTCGAGAAAGGGCATCGGCTACCACATTCTCTTTACCTTGTTTGAAGTGGATGATGTAAGGGAAGGACTCAATGAACTCAACCCACCTTGCATGCCTCTTGTTCAATTTGTGTTGAGCCTTCAAATACTTGAGGGACTCATGATCGGTGTCGATTATGAACTCCTTGGGCCACAAATAATGTTGCCAAGTCTTCAAGGCTCGGACTAGGGCATACAACTCCTTGTCGTAGGTGGGATAATTGAGGGTAGCACCACTCAATTTCTCACTGAAATAGACAATAGGTCTTCCTTCTTGCATCACACACAGCTCCAATTCCCACTCCCGAAGCATCACACTCGATTTCAAAAGGTTTTGAGAAATCGGCCAGTTTGAGCAATGGGGCTTCGGTGAGTTTCTTCTTGAGTGCTTCAAAGGCTGCTTCTTGAGGTGCTCCCCAATGGAAGGGAACATTCTTCTTGATGACTGCCGTGAGAGGGGCAGCTATAGTGCTAAAGTCTCTCACAAATCTCCTATAGAAGCTTGCAAGTCCATGGAAGCTTCGGACATCAGTGATGCTCTTTGGGGTTGGCCATGACTTGATTGCTTCAATCTTGTCCTCATCAACCCTAATTCCTGTAGAGCTAATAACAAAGCCAAGAAAGACAAGATGATCGGTGCAAAAGGTGCACTTTTCCATGTTTGCATACAATTGTTCTTGCCTTAGGGTTTCTAGGACAGATTTCAAGTGACCTAGGTGATCCTCTAGGGTTTTTTGAGTAGATTAGGATGTCATCAAAATAAACTACCACAAATTTCCCTATGAAAGGCCTAAGGACTTGATTCATTAACCTCATGAAGGTACTAGGTGCATTAGTTAAGCCGAAAGGCATGGCCATCCATTCATACAAACCTAGTTTAGTTTTAAAGGTAGTTTTCCATTCATCACCTTCCTTCATTCGGATTTGGTGATAGCCTGATCTTAAATCTATTTTAGAAAATATTGTTGAACCATGCAATTCATCAAGCATATCATCTAACCTAGGGATGGGGTGTCGGTACTTAACTGTGATGTTATTGATTGCTCGGCAGTCGACACACATCCTCCAAGTTCCTTCCTTTTTGGGCAAAAGGATGACTGGTACAACACATGGGCTCATGCTTTTCCTCACATAACCCTTGTCCATCAAATCTTCGACTTGTTGCTGGATTTCCTTGGTTTCATCCGGATTCGTCCGGTAGGCAGCCTTGTTAGGTAGTGAGGCTCCCGGTACAAGATCAATTTGATGCTCGATGCCTCGGATCGGGGGCAGTCCACTAGGGATTTCCTTGGGGAATACATCTTCAAAATCCTGCAAAAGTGAAGACACAGCACTAGGATGAGAGGTGTTAGGGTTAGAAATCAAGCATTCTTTGTAAAGAATGACCACTAGGGCTTTCCTAGATACTAGGGTTTGTTTGATCTCACTAGGTCTAGCTATCAAGTTTTCTCTCCTCTCAACCTCACTCTTTTGAGCTCTTTGATCCTTAGGATCATGAAATTCTGTTTTTGATCTTAATTATGTTTTTGAACCTTTTTCTTTTGAGGGTTCACTCTTTTCTTCTCTCATCTCTCGTTTCTTGAGCTCTCTCTCTTATTTCTCTCGGCTCACCTTTCTCTCTATTTGATCTTTGAGTATCTCAGTAGGTGATAGTGGCTTCAACTTGAAAGTAGTGTCTCCATGTGTGAGTTGATACTTGTTTGCCCTCCCATAATGTTGTGAGTATCGATCAAACTGCCAAGACCTTCCAAGTAGAACATGGGCAGCCTCCATGGGAACTACATCACAAAGCACCACGTCCTTGTATCTTCCAATGCTCAAAGGGATGTGTGCTTGTTTGTTGACCTTCAAATCTCCACTATTGCTCAACCAATGCAGTCGGTAGGGCTTAGGGTGTGGGTGAGTAGTAATTCCCAAGCCTTTAACAAGATCCAAGCTCACTGCATTCGTACAACTCCCACAGTCAATAACCAAAGTGCAAATCTTATTTAAAATCACACACCTTGTATGGAACAGATTGTCCCTTTGCTCCCATCCATCTTCTTTAGGTTGTGCACTAAGGATTCGTCGGGAAACTGCTGAAAATTGAACTCTAGGGCCGGTGGCCGTCGGGTTGGTGTCCATCGGGGTAGTGGCCGTCGGGGCCGGCGTTCTGCTCCAGGACGTTGACGAGGCCTTCTTCTGTCTTCAGGCCAAAAATGGCCGAGGGAATGTTGAAAGGCTCGGAGGTGTGCCGATCGACATCTAGGATGGGGCATCCGGCTCGGACAGGGTTTCCGGGGCAGACTCCCATGTCGGGCCGACCGGTGTGATCGGCTCGGCATTAGCCGGGGCATCCGGGGTGCTCACTCGGATGTTTAAGGCTGAAAATTTCTCTAGGCCCTCCGTGTTGATTTCTTCACCATCACTGGACTCCTCTTCTACCTCCTCAACGATTGGCTCCTCCTCATCATCAGTGACGATCTCTCCTTCTCTAAGCACCATGGCTCGGGTGTTAGGGCAATCCCTTGCCATCTGACCCCTGCCTTGACACTTGAAACACACAATGGCACTAGGCCGTGCATTAGTAGTAGGAATTTTTGAGTCGGGGCTAGGTGTTACCCGTGATGCCGTCCCTTGATTAGGGTTTGGTCTTGGCCCGGAATTCCTGCTAGGGTTTGGCCTCCAAGGTGTGTTCCTTGCACTCCTATCTCCTCTCCATGGGGTGCTGGTTGGTGGCGGGGTAGTAGCCTTCCTTCTAAGTCCATTCTTCAGCTCCCTCTCAACCTAATAGCCGAGGATATCAAGTCCTCATAGTCGACGAAGTTGATGATGTTGACTTGGTGTAGGATTTCTTTGTGTAATCCTCCGGTGAACCTTGCTATTCTGGCATCTTCATCCTCCCTTAGGTCAAGCCTTGTGATTAGAATCTCCAGCTCCTTATTGTACTCCTCAACCGACATGCTTCCTTGCTTCAAACGTTGAAGCTTGGTATGCAAGTCTCTAGTGTAGGCGGCTGGTACAAACCGTCTCCTCATCTTTCTCTTGAGACCTCCCCAACTAATGATGGGATCCTCTTCTTCTTTCCTGATGTGATTCCTGAGTTGTGCCCACCACGAAGCAGCATAGTCAGTAAATTCGATTGTGGCCTTATTCCTCTCGGAATAATTATGGCATTCAAAGAAGTCCTCCATGCTCCTCTCCTAATCAATGTACTCATCAGGATTTGCTTTGCCAGCAAATTTGGGTACATTGAGCTTCAAACTGCTCACATCATCATCGATCTCTTGTAAATTCCTCCTTGGCCGTTGGTGTCCATCTGTCTTAACCCTCCCCCCCCACCCCCACTGAAATAGCCATACAAGGTTCCATTTAAGTTGACTGAGAACTTTGATGAGTGGAAGCAAGCCATGATCCATTGAATGAACACAGATGGAAAATTCATGGCCTGCAAAAACTGATTCACAAATGACCACTCAACCGAGTCAAATGCTTTCATCAAATCTATTTTAATAGCACATCTTGGGGATGCCTTTTTCATCTTATACCTTGCAAGAATCTCATGAGTTAGAATGACATTCTCAGAGATCATCCTACCTTTAACAAAAGCGGTTTGGGATCTACTAACCAAATCAGGCAGCACTTTACTTAGTCTATTAGCTAGGACTTTAGAGAGTGCTTTGTATATAATATTGCAGCAAGAAATAGGACTGTAATCTTTCATACTGGTAGCATTGGATTTCTTGGGAATCAAAGTTAAAATTGTGGAGTTAATAGAGGGATGGAGGGAACCTGTTGTGAAGAAACTTTCCATTGCAGAATAGACATCCTCCCTTATGGTATCCCAGCAGCTCTTGAAGAAAACGGCCGTGTACCCATCAGGGCCCGGGGCCTTTTCAGAGCCCATACTAAAAATAGCAACTCTTATTTCCTCTCTAGTGACAGGTGCTTCCAACATTTCTGTTTGACTCAGAGATAGCTTCTTAGAGACGATATCTCCCAAGTCTGCACTAGTGGTAGTAGAGGTGCCAAGAAGATTTTCATAAAACTTGACAGCTATTTGTGCCATCTCCTCTGTTTTATCAGTATGCACCCCATTCTCATCTACCAATTGCCTAATGGTATTTTGAGTATTCCTTGAAGAAACACACCGTGCAAAGAATCTGTTGTTTTTATCCCCTCCTGAACCCACAGAGATCTAGCTTTCAGCCTAAGAATATTTTCCTCAGCCTTAAGTAAATCCTCCAATTCTTTCTCACACATTTTCATATCAATCATATTCCCCTGAGAAGGGAAATCAAAGAGCTTTGCTTTATAGTTTTCCACATCTTTTCTTTTCTCTTCAACCCTTTTCTGAATATTGGAATAACACTCCTCATTTAGTCTCTTCAAGGACCTCTTAAGGAAGTGTAGCTTTTTCGAGAGTATAAAGAAAGAGTCCCCATGGATTCTTCTTCCCCATGCCTCCCTTAGCAGCTCCTTAAACCTTGGATTGCTCATCCAACAATTGTAGAACTTGAAAGGTTTAGGATGAGTGACCCCTTTCTGACCAATGCTAATCAGTAACGCACAGTGATCAGAATCTACAACAGGGAGAACAATAACAATACTAGAATCAATGGCAGAGTTCCACCCCAAATTTACTAGAACTCTGTCTAGCTTTCTAGCTATAGGATCATCTTGGTTATTGGTCCAAGTGAAAGAAGGGCCTGCTCCAATAAATGGCCATTGTCCACAAAGTCTACTAAGTCATCCATCCCCCTAAAAGATGAAGGTGTATTGGAAGCTTCAGAGAGTCTCATGATATCAATAAAATCACCTACTATCATCCAAGGCGTGCTGCCAGGGGAAATTTTCAACAGATCTTCATAGAGTTCTCTTCTTCTCCCACGATCATTTGAGGCATAAACCACAGTCAACATGTAAGGGGTTGGCAAGCTAACTTCAAAATGAATGAACTGAGAGCTCTGCATCAGCACTCTAATAGGGACATCTTTCTTCCATAAAAGCCAAATCTTCCCAAGGTCCCCCTCATATCAAAAAGCTGCTGACCATCCCAAGAATCTTTTATTATATAGAGAATCAGCATTTTTCAGTCTTATTCGAGGTTCAAGAAGAGCAACTATATCTATTTGTGCTGAAAAATATAGCTATTTACAGTATGTACTTGGAGTCCTTATTAAACCCACGTATGTTCCAAACCCAAATCCTGATCATTTCTTAACCTGCTGCCTGGTCTTAACTCCACTTAACACTGCACCCTTACGCTTCTTAGCATTCTTAGCCCCCCTGGTATGAAGTCCCCAAAAGTAGGCTTCTCGGGTAACTTCAATGCTTCATTATCAGAGCCATCCTCTCCCTCATCAGAACTCAAGATTTCAAACCCTGTTCTAAGCACCTCAATCCCTCCTATAGGGCTATGAATCTCAATTCCCTCCATTTCTAAAGAAACTTCAGGCGAGATCATTTGGACTGGAGAACCCTTCACTCCAGAAGAAGCCTCAGGCTCTTTACCACCCCCCTCCAGCCTCCAAACCATCAGTCTCCTTAGTAGTCGCCATCTCCCCTCCCTCAGAATGTTTAACAACTTTTACTTCAGAAACCTTACTGATCGGGTCAGTAGTAGATTGGGATCCTGCACGAGACCATTCTCTCTTCACCGGGGCCTTGTACACACGGCTCTGCGGAAACAGAACCCTAACACAACAAACCTCATTTTTCCCCACATGGACATTCAACTCAGTTACCTCATTACAGATACCACCTCCCAGGATGCATACACGAATCTGCGATCCTTCCCTAACAAACTTATGAACAGGCTTCCCATACTGGCTGGCTAACCAGCTAATTCCCTCGTTCGTGAGCATAACCGGGGGAACATCACAAAAGGTAATCCAAGTTGGCTTCTCTTGCGGAGATAGATCAATCGGCTCTATACCTCTATACCATTTCCTAAGAATCATAGGCTGATGATGAACATGCCATGATCGAGCCAGGACCCAATCGCGAGTTTCCAGAGATGGAAGTTCAATAAGCAAAAACCCAGGGGATATATCCGAAACAAAAATCGGATCTCCTAATCCCCAGAGTCGGTTCACGAGAGATGTGATTACCTTGAGAGGAGGGGAAGACCTATGAGCTGAGCTACAATTGCACTCTCCAGTCGCTTCACCCCCAACTCGATCACTGAATCGGGGATCTGCAAAACCCCATCCACCACTGCAGCGGAAGCTTCCTCAACAAACTTGAGCTCTGATCGCGAATCAGATGCAATCTGCGCCCAAGACTTGGCCTCAGACCCCGCCGACGAGCTAGCAATCATGGAAAGAGAAGGAAGCCCAGAGGCCGAGATCGAAGAAAAGCGATCAATGGAACAGTGACCTAGAGCTCGGAGAAAATTTCAGCTCGGAGTTGCCTTTTTTCCTTGGTCGATTTTTTGTATTAATATTTTAGTGGAAAATTATTTTCATTTATTTTTATTTAGATTAGTTAGATGTGTCGTTGAATTTTTTCTACCTTTTTAATTTCTGCATTTTAATACATAATACTTTAATCATATGTTGGTAAAAAATTACAAATTTATTATCAATTGTTGGGGCTATGATAAACAAAAGCATTATAGTTACGCTTTATTGTTGTTACGTTAAAAACACTGCCATTTTTTATTAAAAATTAAATTATTCTAATCATTAGGTGTGACATTGTTGGTTGTTCACTTTGTCTCTTAGCCATAAGGTTGAGAGATTGACGATCCTTGTCCATGAGAAAAGAATTAAAAAGTTTCGTTTATCAGAACCTATTTTTATCCAAAATACCCTCACTGCCCCATGAAAAAAGTGGATTTCTCCTATAATGTATTTATAGAAATATAAGTTTTGGTTTATTACGTTTTGGTTGATGAAAATAATTGTTGATCTTTCTTCTTATTGCATCAAAACACTCTGATTACTTTGTTGCATGAGTTAAACTATTAGTTACAATCGTTTAAGAAGTGATGTTATAAATATGCGATATTGTAAAAGATAAATTTTATCGTCCTTAAATAACTTAAGGGTGTTGCTATATACAGTCTGTATTTTTTGAAAATGAAAAATTATACCCTTATGAATTTGCGCAGTCCATTTTTTACTTCGAGTAGTCCAGGTTTTACTTCACGCAATCTGTTTTTACTTTGCGCAGTCCAGTTTTTGCTTCGCGCAGTCCGTTTTTTACTTCACACAGTCTAGGTTTTACTAACGCAGTTCATTTTTACTTCTCGCAATCCATATTTTAAAAACGCTCCATTTTTACTTCATGTAGTCTAAATTTTACTAACGTAGTCCATATTTGAATGAATGAATTATTTTTATTATTTAAAAAATAAAGAAAAAAAATACAAAACTACAACACATTTTATGAAAATAATATTCTAATAAAATAAAAATAATTTTATTTTTCACAAAATAAATGGTAAAACAGACTACGCGAAGTAAAATATGGACTGTGGGAAGTAAAAATGGATTGTGCGAAGTAAATCCTAAACTGTTCGAAGTAAAACCTGGATTGCGTGAAGTAAAAACGAGTTGTGCGATGTAGAACCTGGCCTTGCGAAGTAAAATCAGACTACGCAAAATACGCGAAGTAAAATACGAACTGGACAAATTAATAAAAGTATATGTTACTTTAAAAAAAAATATGGACGATATATAACAATCCTATCAACAAATAACAGACAAATAAAACAATCCTCATGAGACCAACAACAAAAACACATGAAACCTCAATCCACTTCAACTGGGTCGATTAAAATATCCGGAAATTAAGGTGGAAAATTAGGAAAATGAATATAACCAAATAAAAAACAAATTAGCAAAGAATGTCTTCCCCTGTTTCAACGGCGGTTCTCAACGTCAGATGCTTAAAAATTATTTGACCGCTGAAATTCAGTTTATAATCTTTGACCCCCTCCGCAAGGAAGGTTTTTTTTTTCCCCTAGACAGAAAAATATGTTAACCATTTTGACTACCTAATTGGACCTTCAGGTTACAGTCTCATAAAATATCACCAAATTAGACGCCAAAATAAAATCCAACTAAGACCTTTGAATATTACAACTTTGAAATAATAGCTTAGAATAAAAAAAAAAAAAATCAAAATAAGAAACCTACCTAGCAACTCCCCAATTTTTAACCACTTGTAACAGTATATATTTTATTTATATTTGGTTTTTATGTCTTTTTATCAATAATTTTTGTATTCATACTTTCCATTAATATGGTTAATACTTTTGAAAATTTTAACAGCATGTTGTGAACGCTAGTACCAATACATATGAAATTTGGTCGACTCTCTCGACTATATTGCCCCAAATTTTGACACTTTAGATTGGTTACGTCAACTATTTTGGTATTAATAGTGACATGTAGTAGGTTAATTCATTTGGATTCGGTTGTTTGGAATGATTCATTTGGTTCCACTCTAAATTTTGTGCAAATAAC
This sequence comes from Linum lewisii, assembly GCA_034768395.1. Taxonomy (NCBI): domain Eukaryota; kingdom Viridiplantae; phylum Streptophyta; class Magnoliopsida; order Malpighiales; family Linaceae; genus Linum; species Linum lewisii. Next base: position 56,155,693 of record CM068300.1, read on the forward strand.
ATAGCTGTTTGACCGGTTACTAAAATAAATTCAAACAAAGTTAATATTATAAAAATTAGAGGTTAACCAAATATGCTTAGAATACTGATCACATGTTCTATATAACTTAAAATCGAATGAAAAAATTCAAAATCTAATTCTAACATTCTTGAAATTTAAAGGAAAGAGATTGAGAAATTTATATGGTTTTCCCTATTTTTATCATAAAAGAGTTTACTTTTATCCCTTGTAAAATAAATCATTCACAACTGATAAGTAATATATTAATAGTTCGGACAAAAAAAAATTAATTAAAAAATTACAAATAAACTCAATTTCCTTATGTTACTCTGATTTTATAATTTCAGCTTAGGTAAAACATACTTGCCATCTTTCCTTCTCAATCCATTGGTTTCTCGAACTTAATGGGTATTCGACCGGATTTCTGCTTGTTCGCTCGGGCTCAAGTTGCTGAAAGATTGGATTTTGTACCTCCCGAACAAGTTTGATGGCCGATTGACAGTTTTTTTATGTCGACCTGTCTGAATTTGACTGTTGTGAAAAGATTATCACATGAATGAAATCAAAGGGAGGAAGACACAAATGTGTCTTGAGTTTATATTATAGAGGAGTTGATAATTGGAAATTGGATGATTCATATTATTGATATGTGATTGTAATATATAAAGCCATCATTAGAGGAACAATCTCAGGTAATTGAGGAAGCAATCTATGGAGAGAATAAATGTACTAATAAACGTAAAATATATGTTGTTATGATTTTATATCTCTAATATGCCCCCAAAAGATGGAGGTCGTATCAAGAACTCCAATCTTGGGCCAAGGAAGAAGAAATCGCCCAGCAGATATTGTGAGCATGTATGCAAGTTAATGGACCATTGAGATGTGTCGGACATGTAGAGCTCCTTGCCCATGCATATCGAGAGGGAAATCGCGTTGCGGATCTCCTTGCTCATCTCGGCCACTCTTTGGCCTTTGGTAGTCATCCCATTGTGGATTGTAGTCCGGACATCCGGCTTGCTTTGCTTGGTGACTGTATTGGAGCCTCTCTCCCAAGATTTATTAATGTGATTTAGGTGCTCTGCACCCCTTTTTACCAAAAAAAAAAAAATGTACAAATAAATACAATATATGTTGTTATGACTTTATATCCCTAATATATATCTTTCACCCTTTCAAATAATAAACAAACAAAAAAAACTACCTATTTGGCTTTCAATTCATATTCTAAATAAATATAATATTTATATAGCAATTTTAATATACAATTTCTATCACCTCGATCACGTTAGACCGTGCCGGATGTCCAATTATTACAAAAAAAAAAAAAAATTTGGATACATGGTGGACAAGTTAACTGGATGTTACTTGAGTGTTACAATGTAGATTACTTGAATAATAGTCGAATAGCATATCAAATAACACCGAAATAATACATGAATGAATACTACTAAAAGTAACGCTTGAATAATACCCATGTAACATGTATACTACGGCAAACAAAAAAGAGTATCGAACACCAAAGTCCATAATTGAGCAGTTTTGTCACCCTAGATACCGGATGCCACACTTGGCACTTGCCTCATTAAAGGAAACAAACTAGTTGTACATAGAGTAGCTAGGTATCGCCTTTAACTATCAAAGAGGAGACAAGGACAGAGACCAAACATGGGAGAAACAAGGGGTGCAAAAGAAAGCGGCCTCATTTGGGATTTGCGAAGAGCAGCCTCCCCTCAGACCTCAGCCAGTCTCCACCTAACATTTTTTTTTTTTAATTATTCTTTTAGGATCGTCAACTAACCCACTGCCCACTAGTACTCAAAGTGGACCAGACCAAGTCCGTAAAAAAATGGATGCTGAAATGTTTGGTTGCCACTCTAAAGTCGTGAGCTTATCCTTGTCCAAGAAAAGGACTCAAACGTATTAGCTGGATTTCCAGTGCGTAACACGCTCAATGAATTTCGCTACCACAATCCACATCTGCTGTTCCAGGTCACCATCTCACCGTTCCGCCCGGCCGCGTATTAACTAACCAACCATCTTCGCTCATTTACCCACCTGGAAAATAGACTTTCGTATACTCGGCTTATGTATATTACTATTAGTTTTAATTACTATAATCGCCTTTATTAATTCACCTTATCACATGTTTTTATGATTTACTCATCATAGGAGATCATAATTCTTTTATGAGAGGATAATTATTAGTTATGGATTGCCTTGCTTGTTCCACGAAGGTTTAATCATACAATGCCAACTTGTCTTTTCATTTTTACTGTGAATATTATTATGAGAAAATTAAAAAAAATTAAAAACATTATAACAATGGTAAAAAATTAAAAGTGAAAGAGTGATTCGTATCGTCAAAGAACCAATATTTATTTTCTTTATGAAGTAGTCAATCATCATATTTGGCGTTGAATAATCTAGTAACAAAATTTTCTAATATAATTATATTGTATTTCACTGTTTTTTTTTTTTTTTTTCACGTTAAGAGTTTATTTGAAGTTGAGCAATGAGCGTGAATCATAACCAATGAAACTATACTATGTTGATACCAAATAGCAATAGCTCAAACCAAACAACAATTTTTCACTCTAGAGTTGCAACGAACTCGGTACTTAATCAACATGAACGTTGCACACAACACACATGTTAATAGGATGTTTCTAATCTCATAATTTATCAAACTAGATGAAAGAAGATAAGAAATAAAAAAGGAAGAGGAAAACATGTAAGTTGGGATGTCATGTCTATTCAATAACCAATAGAAAATGAATGATGAAATTTAATTTGTTTTGGAGATGGCTCAAGGAAAGGAATCGCATATCCATAAATTCGGAGCCATTAAAAAAAATATAATTCTGTAAAACGTTTAATTTGAAATTTCATCATCATCCTTAAAGGGAAACACACTGATGAAAGATGTATCCATCCAATCACATTTTCCATTTACGTTGAATACGGCCATTTTCATGCAACACACATCATCATGAGCATCATATCTGGAATATTATAGTCGGCACATGCCAAATTGCTTGCTTGCATCCTTCTTCTTCAGTTAAACCCTCCATTTCACCACTAATTTACTTTCAGTCTTTCGCAGTCACACCCACTTCAGCATTTGGATTCTCTATTTATAAACTCAACTTAACAACATTTCTCATATTAGTCATGTTATAATTCTTAACTAAAACAAACAAACATTCTGAATCAAGAATTAGTGTTCACTTTGATCTTCCAATAAATTAGTATGGTGGAGACTGTATAAAACAAGAGTTTTCACCATATTAATGTTTTTCTAAGTAGTCGTTTCCCTCTTAGAATTTTAGGTGGATTTGATAAAATCGATAGAAATTCCAAATTTCATGTTTCCCGTACTGAAATGGTGAACCAAATTCGACATAATTAAATTCTTGTTCATATCCCAAATAACCTTCGAAGGGCAATTAAAATCCAATTGAAACGGATGAGATTTTGGTGGAATTAATAATTTTCCCACCCCGTACATCCTTGCCATTAACCCTCTTTTTTAGACATCGTAGAATGTGGCATTTTTTAATTTTTAATGCTTATATAATTATTTAATCATTATCCGCTAACAATTGAGTTAATTGTGGTTGTAACAATTTGTCCATTTCACAATGTCAATTAGATGATGAAACAAGGAATTGATTTCGGGAAAAAATGGTCAATTTCCCACTAGAATTATCAAATCTCCTACTTATTTAATCCCTTGCGTGAAATAACCCCAAAGTATTAATACAAACTGTCCATATGTAGGCGGTTTGCCAACAGGTGAGCGAGTTTAATTATTTTTCTTAAAATTTTATTTTTTATTTTTTTGGATTTTGGATTCGAGTTTTAGGTATTTAGGATTTACATGTTAAGATGAAACCTCAAAGTTAGGTGTACAACCAAAACAAAGGAAACCAAAGAAACAAAAAACTCTAGGGAACCTGAAACCAATTACGATTGCAATGAGAAACCACTATGAGAAATTGGCAGAAGAGAAACGCTTGTCCCCAAAGCTTGATAAGCAACTTCCTTAAGAATGAGCTTTACCAAACTATCAGTAGAGATGGGGGGCACCGTGCAATCTACCACATCTTTCCTTCCATATATGGGCAACCACGCTTGTCCAAATCGCTTTGCAAATGATACTCTTAACACTGTTTGTTTTGCAAGGGTACTGAAACCTTGCAAAACTACAGTACTATTTCCAGAGAAAATATGCAAAATGCAACCCAACAACTTCGTATAGCTTGAGAAGTCTCTCTTTGGGGAGTTTTGATGACCACGAACAGTGCGTCATTTTGATGTCATAGGATAAATAAATTTAGTTAGTTGCAACTAACTCGTTTTAACTTTGATTTTGATTATGGTAGAACCAACACTATCTTTGTGTCATTCTCTTTATGATATTCCATTCACAACAACAAAAAAATATATTTCAATTTGGGAAATTGGTGTTTATTTATCGAGTTTAGATACGATGATTGAAATTGAAGTTTAGGTGAAATTTTCGTTATAAGTGAAATAAGAGATCATAAAAAATGTAATTGTACAAAGATCGTGAAGGTTCTAACATAATCAAAATTGGAGTTAAAACAAATTTTTATAGTTGATTGAAGTTACTTTTTGGTAATTTTTTGATTACAAACAATGCACTATTCAGACCACAACTTTGTCTTCTAATATGAAATTGGCGCACCATTTGTGACCACATATATGTATTGGTATCAACAAGCTAAACCGTAAGTACCTAAAAATTTAATTCTAAATCCTAAAAATTCTTCAAAAACCAATTTTCTCATAACAAAAAATCAAATTCGTCCATATGTAGGCGAGCTCGCCTAAATTGGAGTTGTTTGTATTATTTTGGTAAATAGCTTCTAAGTTTAATTATTCACATAATTAATTATCAAAATTTAACTGATACAATGAAAACCCCTTGCAAAAGATTTATGATGGTGGCGGTAAGTGGGTAGACCCATAACCCAATTTTATATGTATTTGTATAGATAGTATTAACTTGACTCATGAAAATACACATAAAATTGGGTCATGGGTCAACCCACCTACCCGAGAAACAATTCATTCAATTTTTTTCCATGAGAAAATCTACTGAAGTTTGATTCATTTATAATTAACTACAATTTAAGCATCCATAAATTATATGCGTATCATAGTATTTATACCATGTCTACACGAGACATCATACAATAAATCTCTTGTTTTATATCATACTTCAACATAATTAAGCCCCACCATTCATTCCAACATCATTTCTCCAAGGAATAACAAAAATTAAAACAGTTTCTTATGATGAAATTTAAAAAAGTCATTGCCGGCACCCAATTCCTCCCCATACAGACATAACACGAAAAAGCAGATTGGAGCCCCAAAAACGGAATAAATAAAATATAACATTCTTGTCCAACCGTTGACATTTAATAACCAAACAGTCGGGGAAGAAAAATCAACCGACATATTCAAAGACTTCAAGGCTGAAAAATAGCATACTAAACAAGAGACGAAAGAGCTCATGATAATTTTTCCCTTGCCATTTGGATATAAACTTGCCAATAAGGGCATAATCTTTCCAATAAGGATATAATCTTGCCAATAAGGGCATAATCTTTCCAATAAGGATATAATCTTGCCAATAAGGCTCATTCTCGTCAATAAGGGCTCTTTCTCGCCAATTATGGCATAATAATAGCTATCCTCGATTCGAGGATCTCGATTCAAGTATATATGTGATCAAGCTCGGTGCTTCAAAGTTTCGAATTTAGATCCTCTTTCAAGATTTTTCTCTCGAACTCCCATGAATGTAACTTTTTTAAGATTTCAACTGATCGAGTTCACAATCATTTCCCCAACCCTCCCCTACCCCCAAACCCTCTCCTCTCCCCCCTTTCTTTTTTTATTTTTATTTTTATCTCATACGTTGGTTCACGATCTATAGCACGCTCCCGCCCAAGAGTGCTGCGCAAAAAAAAAAAAAAAAAAAAAAAAAAAAACTGAAAAATAGCATACTAAATTAAATTAAATTAAACAAACAATTCCTCTCTTAGCTCAAACTGATCAAACTCATTAATAGCTACCCATTAATAGAAGAAAAAAAAATCCCATAAGTAGAAGTAGTCATTAGCGTGGCCTTCACTTCTGTTATTCAATTCAATGTTACCTCTCTTTTCCTCCCCATTTCCCCGCCTCTTTTTCCTCCACGATTTCCATATATATATATAGCTATCACTTCCCACCATCTCTCTCAAACTCCTCATAAACATTTTACTATAACATTAAACAAATTAAACCCTCACTTCAAATCATCAGTAATGGCGGCATCCAGCTCTTCTTCTTCAGTTTTCTTGGTTGGGGTGATGACTCTGTTCCTGGTCATTGCTTCATGCTCTGCCACCAGACCAGGACCTATGCTACTAGTGGAGGAATATCCAAAGGCGCCAGAGAATGACGGAGGCCGGAAACTGTACCTGAAAGCGTTCCAGTATGAGGGACAGCAATTCAACTTCTTGCCGAAAGGGGTACCAATTCCGCCTTCTGGTCCTTCCAAACAACACAACTCTCTGGAGAACTGAGAGAGCAGAGGATTTGGTTTCCTCTGTTTTCTATTATTAGTCATATAATTCAGATGCAGTGGTATTTGTTTATTCTTTTTTTATTTTTATTTTTAATGGGGTTGATACAAAGTTGTGATATGGGATTTGGGAATAGGGTATTCGTTTGATTGATGGATATAGAATAGATCATGAAACATAAGTACTCACTGGTAGTTGTTATTATGGATTGATATACGTTTGGTTTTTATTGTGAATAGGGTTTGGAAATGTAGGGAGGCATAGTGTTTGTAATTTGTATACTGCTTTACACATATACAATACCAAATTACTATTATTATTAATATAGTATGCAGTTTGGCCTTATTTTCCACCTTTGCTCCCTTTGGGGTTCGGACAGGCACCATCTTCTTCTTCTTCTAGTTGTCAAGTAATCAAATTTGGGTTTTGTCAAAATGATCTACATCATCTCTATTCTTCTGGCGTCAATCATCTCGTCTAATTTATTACACGCGGACAGTTTATATATACAAACATGTGATCAAGTTTATTAACCTTTACTTTATTATAGTATTCGGAAATTTCCTTCCTGACTTCCACCTGTCTAGCGGTTGGTGTTGCAAGTGTGCCACAAGAGCCTCTACTATTTTTCTAATCTTCAATATCGGTTTAATTTCTGACGGTGGTAGTTAGTCGGATAGCTTTAGGTGACATAATTTAACATAATTCAATCACAAACCTCCGTTTAATATTATAATATTTTTATTTTATTAGTTAATCTTATATATTAATTATCCCTCATTAATCATGGCTTACAATATTTAAAGTTTCTAGTTATTTTTTTTATCCAATAGGAGATCACACCCTTGATTCAATTAGTGTTTCGATCAACAGCTATACTCAAAAGACGGCCTCTCCGACTTCTGCGGAGAGAAACCCTAGTGATGGTGAGAGCACGACGGCCGATGTGAATTATCCTCAGACCCCATCTCTGACCCACTTGCCTCTCTAGACCCCTCCTCCCTCCCTCCCTCCCTCCCTCCCTCGCGAGAGAGCTAGGGAAATCCTGAAGAATCCCATCTGTTTTGAGTTAGAACTAGAACGGTCAGCGAGCTCACAACCGACGCTGCCCTCGAACTCAGTCCCTAGATTGGGAGCTGCTCGACAGACCACTGAACAACCTTCCTATAGAAACGCGGTTCGAGGCTCGAACTGGATTGTTGATGAGAGTGCTATGAAATTACTTAATCCTCAAGTTCCCATGCATGAGGATCAAGTCCAAAACCCTATATGTCCATGTATCCCTTTTTCTAAAGAAGAGATAAGAAGTTTCTATAAGCCATGGTCGAAGACGCACGTTGTCAAGGTCCTTGAGAAAACCTTCTCCTTCCTCACGGTGAAACGTCATCTCGAAAGCCTTTGGGCTAAATCGGGCAGTATCCAGGTGTGCAATTTGGCTAATAGCTTCTTCCTGGTGCGTTTCTCGGAGGTTGATGATTATCAAAGGGCAGCTTTTGGCGGACCCTGGAAAATCTATGATTATTATTTGGTCGTCTCCCATTGGACTCTTTCCTTCAATGAGGAACAATTAATCAAGAAGATCCTGACTTGGGTTCATCTTCCTAAACTCCCTATCCACTACTTCAATAAGGTGGAAGTTAGCAGGATCGGTGATTTCATTGGACGGACTGTCCGCTTGGATCTATCAACTTCAGAAGGTGCTAGGGCCATATATGCCAGACTTTGTGTTGAGGTGGATCTCTGCAAACCGCTCTCGGGGGAAGTATATCATTGATAATCGAGTCCTACTCATTGAATACGAAAGCCTTGAGGACATTTGCTTCGGTTGTGGATTTTATGGCCATAAACTGGTCTCCTGTACCTTGAATCCGTCTGCTCCACCTCCTGAGAAAGTTGCGACTGAGACTAGTTCCGTTGATCCTTCAAATTTCAAGGCTACCACTGGCAGCTGGATGACAGTTCAAAGACGCCAAAAGAAGAAAGGTCTTAAATCCTTGCCTTCGGAAACCAAAGCCAAGAACTCAGGTTTGAGGTTCGAGATTCTCCAACCAAGTAATAAGGATGACAAAAACAACAACCCCTTGAAAGAGAAGTTCCCAGTTATTGTGACCGAACAGGTAGAGTCGTTCGACCCTCCCCAATACCCTCATGCAGCGGCTCTACAGAGAATTCTTCAGAAGGCTGACTTTAGTAGTTTCCACAACTCCCCGCCTGGTCCAATGGATACTCGGTCTCCCTTGGGTGATGTGACTAACGTCGCAACCGATAAAAGCAAAGAAACTGTGAGAGGCAAGAAGATTGCCGACTTACCTGCCTATAATCCATCCGACAAATCCCCTTGTTTCTGTTCCTGTGACTTATGAGAATCTGATCTTCGTTAGCTCCACTAATACCCATGTCGCTACTAAGAATGCTGCCAAGGATTGGAAGAAGCAGGGAGAGCGAACTCATTCACCAAAGGAATCCCTCACTCAGATTGGGAAACCGAAGATTAAGGCTTCAAGAGAACTCCGGAAGCGGTCAACCCAACCTCTAACCCAAAACCCCAGGTTGCTACAAAGGATGCTGGGAACAAGAAGGTCGAGAAACCCCCAGATAACAAATGATGACGTGATTTCTTCCTCCTCTTGCTTGGTTGAATAATGTTTGTTTTTTCTCAGAATTGCAGAGGTGCGAGACATGCTGAGTTCATCCCTATGCTCAAGTACTATATGTCGACGGTTAAGCCGACGATTGTTGCTATTTTGGAACCTCGTATTAGCTGTTCTGTGGCTGCGAAAGTGATGGACTCTCTTAGCTTCGATAACTGTAACACCCGTCCTAAATCGCCCGGGGTCAACCCGTGGTTAGACCAGGAACCGGAGTTACGGTTTGACTCAAAGACGTAAAGAAATGAATAAAATATTATTTAACTCAAAAACTGCATAAAAACAAAAGAAAACGAAAGCTTCCATAATTCAAAACTCAAACCAAAAAAAATTTCAAATCCCAAATTCATTACTCAAAATACATGATCCAAAATCCCCAAACCATCAACTGAATAAAATACAAAACCATCCTCTAAGTCCTCAATCACCGTCCTTTAGTCGTCTGATATATCCAGGCTCCAAACGTCACAACTACTGCTCCAAGCTCGGCTCACCAACTTACTTCTAACTGAAAAGAGAGACTAGGAGGGGGTCAGTTTCCTAATGAAACTGAGCGAACCCACTGGGCTTAACTATGCGCCGAACTACCTAGGGAGCATCCCAGACTCCCACATTAGAATACAACAATGAGACCCATACTTTCCGATAGTTCATTTTAACAACCTAATATGGTAGTACTAGGTGATCAAACATTTATCCCTCTACCCCTATTCCCATCATGCATCACCCCAACAATTTCATCTAATAGCCATACACAGCTCAACATCCACAACATAATACATCATCATAAATGAAACCAACATAAACACGAACCAATAGCACATCACATATCAGCTCACAATCACATATAAGACACACACACACACACCACGTTCACATTTCATTTAACTAGGTGAGTTAATTAGGCGCCATAAGGAATTGTTCCCCCGTTACCCCGCCGACCATCACATCCAGACGCATCCTCAACGGATCCCTTCCCATGGAAGCAATACACAACATCCTAAAGTAGGATCTTCTCCCTCGGGAGGAAAGCAACAATCCTGGGTATCCAACCAAGGTGATCTACCCATGTAGACCGGACTCAATCACATCACATATCTTTGGGGTAACATTGGCTCCTTCCGGTTCTATCATTTTAATTCAATTTACCCAATCCCATTATATTAATTCCACTTCCCAATTCCCCTTGACAAAATCCACTTCCCAATTCCGCAGCACAAATCCACATCACCAATCCACATCACAAATCCATATCACAAATCCACACTTATTACGGGCGGACTGCTAGCCTTACCGACCACCCCACCTATAATTAGGGCTGGCTAATGGCATAGTGGGTAATGGGTACCCGCGATCCCGACCCGTACCCATTCGGGTAATGGGTACCCATTACCCGAACGAGTTCGTGCTACGGGATGGCTTTGGAGGCTTATGGGTACCCACTACCCGAACGGGTAATACCCGTGGGTACCCATTAACCCCGTTTAGCCCGATTAAATAAATAATAATAAATAAAATGTCAAACCTAATTACTTATCAATTTCATATTCGGTCATTCTCATTCTGAATTGCTAAACAACACTTTTAGTCATTCATTCATTATCTCTCTCTTCCATTCACGACATCATCCCCTTTCCTATTTCCCTAAAACATTTATTTACTAATTATGCAATTAAATAAATTTTAATTATATATAATTTTTTGTTATTAGTGGGGTTTAGTGGGTTTAGTGGGTACCCCGGCCCGATCCCATTATCATTAATGGGTACCCACTACCCGAACGGGTTCGGGCTACGGGATGAGTTTCGAGTCTAATGGGTACCCACTACCCGTTTCTTAATGGGTACGGGTACCCAAGCCCGTCCCATTAGCCAGCCCTACCTGTAATAATAAAAGCAAGGGATGATCATGTCGCAAGGTCTAGAGCCACCCTCCTGTTCATCATTAGGACGGCCCCACATTGGCAGGGTCATCCTCCTGCAACCAACATTCCACAGCCACATATATATAAATATATAGCGCACATTCAAGAATTAAACCCTCATTCTAGCCACCTAATCAATCATTCAATCAAGCAAGTCAACCAAACATTCAGACAGTCCCCTCAAGCATCGCATATATCAATCAATCACAACATCATAAATTAACCATTTCAACTCTCCAATTCATGCATCCCTATTAATTACTAAGTCAGATTGTATTTCCTCACGTCTCTACCTATCGACGCTAAGCCCTCACCTTAGCCTAAAATCAGACTCTGAATTATTTCTAGGGATGTCCGTCTTGTCGTCCTGATTCCACCGGTCCCAACGGTTCGTCAATCGGAGCTCTAACGAAAGAGATATGGCTGAAACTCTGAATTAATACCAAAAGCCCTGCCAAACAGATCCTTAGCCAAACTTCCCAAACAAAACCTCAACTTTATCAGAATCACAAAAAAAGTCACTGGACTTATCTACGGTGCGTTCAGGTCACCATTCTTTCAAAAGGTTTCAAAGTGGGGGCACCTTCGCTCTCATAAAACGTTTGTCGCCGGTGAGCACCCCGCCGTCATCGCCGACAACTGCCGCCGCTTCCAAACTTCTTGGAGCGCCTAACCCCGACCGCCGCCGATCTCTGTTCTCTTCGCCGGCGTTCTAGACACGCCGCCAGAGTGCTTCTCCAATGCCGGTTCTACCTCCTCCGGCCTCTCCGATGCCCAGACGCGGAGCGCCGCCACCTATCTCCGTCTTTTCTCGGTTTCTCCCATGGAAGCTGAAACCCCTCATGCCGTCCCTCTCCTCGACTCGACACGATCGGCCACACGCATCTCGACGTCCGTGCCAACCTCGACGTGCTTGCGCCATCCCTCTCCTCGATTTCTGTGCCACGTTCCCCCCACAACCATCAACTAACCTGGACTTCGAGCCCTCTCTCTCTACTGTGCCCCCAAACCAAAACAACCCTACTGTTCCCTTTTTTTCCTTCACGCCAAAAGCCAGACGACTAAATGGGCTCAAAGCCCTTCTTCTTTCTTCTTCTCATTGCTGAACGCCAGCCATGGGCCCGAGGCCCATTCTTCCTTCCTCTCATTCCCGCCAAGTGCAGCTGCTGCTGCTGCTAACTCCCTTGAATGGCTGGGACTTGAGCCCAGCCTCTTTCCCCCTTCCGTCTCAATGTCAGGTCATGGGTCGGATCAATCAATTCGACCAACTGATTAGGCCCATCGATTTAGAACCCGAACCCAACAATTAACCGAAAAGAATTTATTCTACCAATAGGAATAAATCACCCTCGCAAATTAATTAATTAAATTCGAATTAAAATTCTCAAAGTTTTAACCAACGAGGTTTAACCAAGAATTTTAAATGCTAACCGGTGACTTAGAACCGGGATGTTACAATAACCATTTGGTTATTGAGGCCAGAGGTTTTGTTAGTGGAATTTGGCTACTCTAGAATGAGTCTGAAGTTGATATTTCTGAATTGGGTTGCTCAAATCAAGCTCTCCATGTTGAAATTCAGTCGACTCAGGTTCGGAAAAGCTTACTGTCTATCATTTATAACAAGCCTAACCCTACAGGTATAGCCTTACCCTGGGATGATATTAGAGAGTGGAAAGAAAGAGTTAACCTTCCTTGGTGCTTAGTTGGGAATTTTAACAATATTCTTACAGCAAAGGAGAAAGATGGAGGGGCTCCTTTTGATCCCTACCGCTCAACATCCTTCCGTAAGTGCATTGAAGATTGCAGACTTCTGGATTTGGGGTTTGTGGGGCCAAAACTTTACTTTGGTAAGAGGCTCCCTTAGAGAACGTCTCGACCGAGCTTTGGCAACGACGGATTGGAGAAGTGAGGTTCTGAACTCCATGATCAAGCACTTGCCCCGTCTTCAGTCCGACCATCGTCCACTCCTTATTTGCTTCTTTGGTAGACTTGTCCTTCTCGGTCTACCCGTCCCTTCACATTTTTAATTCATTGGATGGCGCATAATGGGTTTCCACAAATCATGGCTTCTACTTGGTCCACCGCAAGGAACACGAAACAAAATCTACTCAATCTTGCTGGCAGGTTGAGAAGATGGGATATAGACTCTTTTGGCAATATTCACCATCGGAAGTTAGCTCTGCTCAATCACCTTGCTGATGTGGAGGCGGCCAACAATAATAATCTGAGCTTTATTGTAAGCTCCCAACCTTTTCTGACATGATATTGTCCGTTTTGGCCCAACCCTCACAGATTTGTTTTTGGGTGTTGGTGGGATTCGAACCCATGACCTCCTTCTCTCAAGATCAAACCCCCACCACTACACCCCAAAATGCGGCATGACAATTAAGGTTGAACTATTCCACGTAGGTCATGGATCTCCCCCGTGATTTGTCGATGTGGATTTTCCGAGGATGTCACATACACCCCCCTCAAGGACTCAATGTCCTCGTTGAGGTTTTCCCCACCATCGTTCAAGAGGGATGGGGATAGGCTCTGATACCACTTGTAACATCCCAACCTTTTCTAACAAGATATTGTTCGCTTTGAGCCCAGCCCTCACAGATTTGTTTTTGGGTGTTGGTGGGATTCGAACCCATGACCTCCTCCTCTTAAGATCAAACCCCCACCACTACACCCGAAAATGCGTCATGTCAGTTAAGGTTGAACTATTCCACATAGCTCATGGATCTCAAGGATCTCCCTCGTACTTTGTCGATGTGGGATTTGCCTAGGATGTCACATTTATTCGTGAGGAAGAAGCTCAAGTCAGGAGAGAGCTTGAACATACCATTTGGGAGGAATCCGTCCTATGGGTCCAGAAATCTACGGTTAACTTAATTCGTGACAGAGATAGAAACACGAGGTTCTACCATCTATATACGGTGAAAAGACGCGCTGCGAACAAGGTTTGCCCTCTCCGTCGCGTTGATGGTACCTTGGAAGAGGAACTAGCTTCCCTCTGTACGATGGCAGTAAATTAATTCAAATCTCTATTTTCAGTTGAGGTCGATCCTCCTTTTCATCTACCAAACGATTTCTCTCCAATTTCGAGATCCCAGGCTATTTCCATTGCCCGCTCCCCGGGTTTAGAGGAGATTAGACTTGCGTTTACTAATATGGGAGGTCTTAAGTCTCCCGTCAAAGACGGCTTCCAACCAATATTTTTTTCAGAAATAGTGGGATGTATGATGCTGCAGTTTTAGTGGTATCAAATACTACCAAGCTGTGAAGCTAGGGTAGATCGTATTCCACAGGGTTTCTTCTAATTGACTACTCAAAGAAGCTGACAATTTATTCAGGTTTAAGCACTTAGTGCGTGGTGTGAGTTCCACGACTTCTAATCTAATGAACAAAGGAAAATAAAAGACAGAAAAGTAAAAGATTGACTAACGAGAAGATAGACGAACTTAGATTTCGAATCCCCCTTAGATCACCAGAGCATTGGCAATCAACAGATCAGTGGTTTTCAATTCTAATTCAATCGGTTTCTATACACCACCATAACTCCTGACCCTTAGGTTGAAGATCGGCGAACGTTCGCTCTATCCGTTCTAACTACCAAGATTGACTAGCCGCCCGGGTACGGTCGCCTCTCGCAACGACTTAATTAACTGGTGCAATTACTAATGATTAATGAGTTACTCTTGCAGTGGATTAACCCTAACCGGTTCCTACGAAAGGCACGCTTCAATTATAAGGTTAATTGTTCAATTCGATGTTCTAAAGTAAGGCGAGCGTTCGCTTCTATCCTTAGCTTAACAAGAATCTAATCTAGGTGATCAATCCAGACAAGAAACATGAACAATGAAGAACAAATCAAACATGAAAGAGAACTGATTGAACTTCGAATCTAATTACCGCCGATCCGTGACCGCTTTAAAGCCCTGGGTCACTTGGGGTTCATCTAATCTAAGCTCTACAAGTTCAGTTACTCATATCAGAAACAAGAGAATCAAAGGCAACAATGAAGATCATCATACAGAGGAAGAACAAATAAGAACTGAAAAACCTAATTCTGACGACTCCCGCGAAGCTTCAATCTCCTGGATCTTCAACTTTAAGCTCCGAGCTCTCCGAGGTGGAAGGATGGTGTCACGATCTCTCCACGATTCTTCGAACTCTCTAAACTCTATCTATCGACCCTAGAGTAGGCTGACTCTCAAAAGTCTGATTTGTAAAAATATGAATAATGATTGATGAATCTTTCCTGGGCCGCCGGTTTAAGTATTTATACTTAAACCCTAAGTCGCCGGATTTGTTCTATTATTTTCGCCGAAAATAAGAGATTATTTTCGCCGAAAATTCCTTTGTAAATTGCTGCTTCCGTCGGCTGATTTCTTCATAACTTTTCGGCGAAAACATTATAATATTTTCGCCGAAAACTTCATTGCAATTCAGCTCATTCCGTCTGTGGGTTTTCTGAAGGTGTTTTCGCCGAAAACTGTGTAGTATTTTCGGCGAAAATATTGTGCTGGGCAGTTGGATCTTCGGTTCTGAATCCGGTTTGATTTCTGGTTCACTCCTTGAGGTCTTGAATACGTCCATGGCTACGTAAATGATGGCAAAAATCTATGCTATCACAAAAACACTAGAAAACCATCAAATTGACCCAAAAAGGGCCAAAGTAACCAAATCGGTAGGAAATAGGGTAGTTGAGTGAATATTCGCTATTTTACCCCTAAAACCACGTTTCAAGTAAGGAAATGTCACTTAAATGAGGCTGATAATCACGTCAAATCGAGTGTCATCAATACCCCACACTTAAGCTTTTGCTTGTCCTCAAGCAAACTGAACTAGAACACACTCAAATTCACAAATGACACGAGATTAAACCGAGATTCAATTCTAACAATTTGGTTTAGACTGTTCCACGTAGAAAGAGTGACCTACACATGCAAGAACATCAACCAAACAAGTTTTCAATCTCACTAATTTCTGCACACTTCAAGTAGTGGTTTCAATAAAGCTCGTTTCTTGGCAAAACAATTAATTATGATTAACCGACTACGATAACACCAATTCTAATCAAAAAGACTTTAAGCTCTAGCCATGATGTGGACGCGGAGGTAGGAAAAGTGACGTGGCTATCGACTCAACTTCATCCGTTTCTAGATCTGTGCGTTACATGTTCTAGCTAGGACCGATTTAAACAACAATTTATTTCAAGTTTCAACTTCTTCCTTTAATTTATTTACTGCATACTAGTGCTCGATACCAAACACTTCACTTAGGTGTTGGACCTGCCTAGCTCACAATATTTGTGCCTTTGCTAGTGCTCAACCCGAACACTTCACTTAGGTGTCGGGCTTGCCTAGATTTTTTTCCAGCACTTTAAAGAACTTTACATTGATTTGCACAACTCGAATTTCACCACTCAAATACTTGATTTATCGATTTAACCACTTGATCCTAGCTAGTTATAACTTTTTACACAAGATTCGAATTGGATTTCCGTCTAATCTCTAGCCACAATCACAGGTGAACAAATATGGAGTGAAAAACATGGGAGAAACTAGCATTTATCATCTTAGAACGGTGTTATCGAGCTTTGTTATTAACAAGTCAATCAATTCAATTAATTCAAGTTTCAACTACAAAAGTGATTTATGATCTGTTCTGACCTAGACTCATTTAATATCAGTTCTGACATGTTGGTTATAGGTTCTAAGTGGAACAGTGTAGACGTCATTGTTCAAAATTGAAGTCAATTTAACATCAAAAGTCAAGAATTGAGTAATTCTATGCTAGAGAATTTTCAAATTTGAACCACAGAATCACAGAAAATCAAACAAGATCATGCATAATCCTAGAATCCTACCCCACACTTAAACGGTTCTGTGTCCTCACAGAACTAATCTAGAGTAGAGAGATACGAAGAACCTGGAAGGTGATGGTCGGTGTAGCGGATGAGCACGGAGAGTCCGGAGCAGAGCGGAGTAGCCACTCGAGTTCCTACAAAACAAAAACAACAAAAAGATCAAAAGGAAACCGGGACAAGTGTCCCGGATCCACACAGAATAAAAGTCGAACAAAAAAGGTTAAGGGGAATTTTGAAAATATTTTGACTCTTTTTTTTTCAAATTCACGGCACGACACTCCTAGAGCAATCTAGATCATCCAAGCTCAATTAGTTCAGAAAAAATCACACCGAAACAGCAGACACGCAAAACGAGGTAGACCGGTATTAAACTCGTCAAAATTCAACAATCAATATGTCAAAAGATTCGAAATTGAAAACCCAACAACTAACCTTTTAGACACGACTCATGAAAATGGACGGAAAGCGACGAAGTTGGCCAAAAACGTGAAAAACTTGTTTCGGGCATAACTGGAGCTACAGAGCTTCGATTTGGACGATCAAGTATGCGTTAGAATCGGACCGAAAAAAGGAATCTGATTTTCAAAACAACACAAGTTTTCGGCGAAAATATTGTGAAATTTTCGCCGAAAACTTCTTCACAAAACAGCAAAAATAAAGAAGCGGCTCACTGTTTGATTTTTTCGGGCGAGAATTTTCAATTCCCGCCGAAAATCTCTTTTAAAACCCTTTTTTTTTTGAAAAACTGACGAAAAACAAGTCAAAACGAAAGAAAATTAAACTGACACTTTGGCTCCCCCGAACCTGACTCGAACGACGAAAAGACTGACTCAAAAATTCAAAAACGGACTCCAGCCGTGGGTTACCTCCTACGAAGCGCTCTCTTTTAACGTCCTTGAGCCGGACGGTACCTGTTAGGGACCCCAACTCAGAAGTTCCTTGAAGTCAATCGTCTTCTTCAAGGACAGCGATTGAGTGCCATGTTGCACTCCAGAAGGGTGATGTAGCCGGTAGTGCTCCAGTAGATCGCGGTTCTGTTTGGATGACCAGTTCTTCTTGAATTCTCCAACCGGAGGAGGAGGGAGGTAGTACGGCGCGGCATGATCAATGATCTCCATCTTCTCTACAGGTTGACTCGGCGGAAGTGTAGGTGAGGGTATCTCCTCAATCTCTATGTGCTCCTCTTCGGCTTCAACTTCAGGATGGATTGGCTTTATGTCTTTATCAACCACCACCGCCAAGGATTCTTCTAGCTCATGATAGTCATGGACGGGCTCATCTTCTTCTTCGAACATCTCCTGAGCGTGTTCTTCAATTAATTGATTTGGTTGCTCGAGCTTGATGTCCGTCGTGAGACGAGCTTGTAGTATTGCAGAGATATCATCCAAGGCGGATTGGGTTCCCGACGAGCATTGTTGATGTTCATGAACTTGTAGAAAGATCTCTTGGTTATCTCTAGCGCCACTTTGATGCTCTTGTTGGTGTGTCTCTTGGTAACCTTGTAGCATTGAAGAGATCTTATCAAAGAGGGAGTCAAATCTCGCCGTCTGTAGTTGTTGTTGATGTAGCAATTCTTGATAATCTTCGGGATATGGTGCTTCATTGATGTACCACTCTCGGTACCGGTCATCCCACCTGTTACCCTGCATAATCAAAAATCAAAAGCACTACCCAGGTAAATCATAAAAATATGGAGGAAAATAAATGGTAAGGCGGAAAGGTAGAAGAATAATTTGCCAACTCTTCTTTCAAACAATTAGAAGAGTTCCCCGGCAACGGCGCCAATTTGATGCTGCAGTTTTAGCGGTATCAAATACTACCAAACTGTGAAGCTAGGGTAGATCGTATTCCACAGGGTTTCTTCTAATTGACTACTCAAAGAAGCTGACAATTTATTCAGGTTTAAGCACTTAGTGCGTGGTGTGAGTTCCACGACTTCTAATCTAATGAACAAAGGAAAATAAAAGACAGAAAAGTAAAAGATTGACTAACGAGAAGATAGACGAACTTAGATTTCGAATCCCCCTTAGATCACCAGAGCATTGGCAATCAACAGATCAGTGGTTTTCAATTCTAATTCAATCAGTTTCTATACACCACCATAACTCCTGACCCTTAGGTTGAAGACCGGCGAACGTTCGCTCTATCCGTTCTAACTACCAAGATTAACTAGCCGCCCGGGTACGGTCGCCTCTCGCAACGACTTAATTAACTGGTGCAATTACTAATGATTAATGAGTTACTCTTGCAGTGGATTAACCCTAACCGGTTCCTACGAAAGGCACACTTCAATTATAAGGTTAATTGTTCAATTCGATGTTCTAAAGTAAAGCGAGCGTTCGCTTCTATCCTTAGCTTAACAAGAATCTAATCTAGGTGATCAATCCAGACAAGAAACATGAACAATGAAGAACAAATCAAACATGAAAGAGAACTGATTGAACTTCGAATCTAATTACCGCCGATCCGTGACCGCTTTAAAGCCCTGGGTCACTTAGGGTTCATCTAATCTAAGCTCTACAAGTTCAGTTACTCATATCAGAAACAAGAGAATCAAAGGCAACAATGAAGATCATCATACAGAGGAAGAACAGATAAGAACTGAAAAACCTAATTCTGACGACTCCCGCGAAGCTTCAGTCTCCTGGATCTTCAACTTTAAGCTCCGAGCTCTCCGAGGTGGAAGGATGGCATCACGATCTCTCCACGATTCTTCGAACTCTCTAAAATCTATCTATCGACCCTAGAGTCGGCTGACTCTCAAAAGTCTGATTTGTAAAAATATGAATAATGATTGATGAATCTTTCCTGGGCCGCCGGTTTAAGTATTTATACTTAAACCCTAAGTCGCCGGATTTGTTCTATTATTTTCGCCGAAAATAAGGGATTATTTTCGCCGAAAATTCCTTTGTAAATTGCTGCTTCCGTCGGCTGATTTCTTCATAACTTTTCGGCGAAAACATTATAGTATGTTCGCCGAAAACTTCATTGCAATTCAGCTCATTCCGTCTGTGGGTTTTCTGAAGGTACTTTCGCCGAAAACTGTGTAGTATTTTCGGCGAAAATATTGTGCTGGGCAGTTGGATCTTCGGTTCTGAATCCGGTTTGATTTCTGGTTCACTCCTTGAGGTCTTGAATACGTCCATGGCTACGTAAATGATGGCAAAAATCTGTGCTATCACAAAAACACTAGAAAACCATCAAATTGACCCAAAAGGGCCAAAGTAACCAAATCGGTAGGAAATAGGGTAGTTGAGTGAATATTCTCTATTTTACCCCTAAAACCACGTTTCAAGTAAGGAAATGTCGCTTCAATGAGGGTGATAATCACGTCAAATCGAGTGTCATCAATGTACGTGGTGGGAATGTCGGTCTATGATTTTGTCCATTGGTGTTTTGAAGATGGGCACGAAATTGAAACCGTGAATGAGACAATCATCGTTCTCATTCCCAAGAAGCGCACACATGATCAAATTAGCTAGTTCCGACCAATTAGTCTCTGTAACGTCATCTATAAGATCCTTACGAAGTGCTTGGCCATGAGACTGTGACCCTTAATGAAATCCTCGATCCACTAGACTCACACAAGCTTCATGTCGGGACGCCAAATCGCTGATATTATTATTATTTTGCAGAAGGTCGTTCAAAATATGGAACACTGCAAAAATAGAACGAAGAGACTCGTTGTGAAAGTGGATTTAATGAAAGCTTATGACAGGATTCGCTGGAAATTCCTCTAGGATACACTATCTGCGACCGGCTTGGCAGCTAGCTCAGTCCAACTTATTATGAACTATGTCAGGACAACAAGCTTCCAAATCATGTGGACTGGGGGGTTGACTGAAAGTTTCTCTCCTCAAAGAGGAATTCAGTAGGGGTGCCCTTTATCTCCGTTTCTATTTACCCTTTGTATGGAATGACTCAGTCACATTACTCAGGAGACGATTGAGAAGGGATTGTGGAAACCAATCACACTTGCTCTAGGTGGTCCCCAACTCTCTCAACTTTTCTTTGCTGATGACCTTATTCTTTTTGCAGATGCCTCAATTACCCAAACAAAAACAATTTTGGATTGCCTCAAAATATTTTGCGACGCCTCTGGCCAAGCGTTGAGCAAGGAGAAATCTATCATTTTCTGCTCCAAAAATACAGATAGACGGACGGCAACAGCTATCTCTTCCACCTTGGGTATTCCACTGACTCAAAACCTGGGCAAGTATTTGGGGGTTCCAATCTTACATAAATGCACAACAAGGTTTACCTACCAAGAGATCATCGACAGATTAGACCAACGCCTCTCGGGGTGGAAAGCTAGGTCTTTCCCTGGCTGGCAAGGTCACTCTTGCCTAGTCTGTTCTTACGGCGATCCCGACCTACTGAATGCAAACGTCGGTCCTGCCAGCTACTACCTGCAAAGCGATTGATAAGCGCATCCGTGATTTTGTGTGTGGGATCTACAACGGATGCCAGGAAGGTTCCCCTTATTTCTTGGGATCGAATCTTTTTACCTAAAGGAACAAGGAGGCCTTGGTTTACGGCTTGCACAGATGCTGCACCGAACTTATATGACAAAATTGACGTTTATATTTTTTTAGAAGGCAGATCTGTTGTGGGTGAAAATTTTGCAGAAAAAGTATTTTCGTGAAACTGAAGAAGGTTTCAGACTTCGTAATAAGTCCTCTGAATCGCCTCTTTGGCGTGGCATTACGAAAGAATGTCATACGATACTGCTTGGAGCTCGCCCAACAATAAGAAACGGTAAGGGAACCTTATTTTGGATGGATTGTTGAATTGATAAAGGTATCAGGCTCTTTGATCTGGCTCAGGGCGATATTGAAGAGATATTAATCTTGAAGCAACTGTTGCGGAGATGTTCAACCATCTAGCACAATGGGATTTTCTAAATTTTTGACACATCTACCTGGCGAGGGCCTCAACTTGGTTGCTGGCATGTCACCACCTCAACATGAAGCGGGGATGACGAAGGGGTTTGGGCCGAAGAAGCTAATGGCAAATTTTCTATCCGATCTACCTACAACCTAATTCACAGTGCAGACTCTCCACGTTCCCTGGAATTCTGGCAACGTGTTTGGAACTGGAAGAGACCAAACAAAATCTGCCACTTCATTTGGTTGGCTTCGCATGACAGGTTATTAACGAATCATGCGAGGAAGCGAAGAAACCTCACAGAGGATGCACGACGTCACTGGTGCCTTCATCTTGATGAAATAGTGATTCAAGTCCTTCGTGACTGCAGTTTCGCACAAAAAGTTTGGAAGAGTAGTCGAAGAGGCATTGGATTGACCCGGATTGGTAGGAACACCTTAGAAGTTTGGTTGCTCTCTAATATGGATCGTGACCACAATTTCAGCTTTGGGGTGTTATGTTGGTTCCTTTGATAGTCGAGAAATGAGAGGATTTTTGAAGGCTCATCAACTACTGCTAAGAACGTGGCTATCAAAGCAGCTGTTTGGACATAGAACGTTTCTAAAGACCTTGAACGAGAGACCTGCTGGATGGATGTTAACAATACAAGGAGTGATACTTAAGTGACTTGGGATCTTGTTCCTAGTGGACGAATTACACTAAATTCAGATGGTGCTATCAAAACTAATTTTGGAAAAGCATCAGCTGGGGGTGTTCTAAGAGACGATCTAGGTCAAATTTTGAAAGCCTACACCATTAACATGAGTGTGTGCTCAATTACCCGTTCGAAACACAGAGGGGCACTTGCGGGTCTCAATTTGTCGTGGGAGTACGGTTTTAGACAGATTTTATTGCAGATGGACTCAGCTGCGGCTATTACCCTCTTCGGAGAATCAAAAACTGTTATTCATCAGGACTCTCTGGAAGTCATCCAGTTCATAGAATTCATGGCTAGAGATTGGGTTGTGAGAGTTAAACACGTGCTCCGAGAGGCAAATCAGGCTGTAGATTACCTTGCTAGTATTGGCGATAATCCCCCTTGGGTTCCACGAGTTTCCCACTTCCGATTGTAATTTGAAATATTTTGGTTGTCCTCGATCTTTTGGGCGTGGCTACTGTGAGATTTATCAATAATAACAGACAAGACCTAGTGTCGTCTTACCCCCCCCCCCCAAAATCAGTTTTTTTCCTCACTGATGCGCGAGATTTAACTCACAACATACAAGGTCGTATTCCACGAGGGCTCTCTCAATAGCTAATACTCACACGGTTCATGGACGGTCTATTCATTTAAAATGAGTTGGTTTAAAAAGCAATGAAATCAAAAACATAAACAAAACTAAACAAGAAAGCAAAACAAAACGGTGCAAATCAAAGATAAAGGATGTTCACTTGGAAAGATAGCTTCATCATGCTCAAGAGGAACAAATGCACAAACAAGCCAAACATGATCGAGGTTGTAGTCGAATGACCACGCAAATCCCTTCTATAGACTCAATGCACTCTCGTCGCACTTAATCCCTATCCTAGAACCACTCAACCTAGGCTCTCGTTCTCAAGCTAAGTGACTAAGGATGCATTAAAGGTGTTTGATAAAATGCCAAGCTACAAAACCCTCTCCTATGACTCTATGACCACTAGGCTAGACACCACACTCTCATGTCAATGTCCTAACACTAAGAGAATCATCCAAAGACTAATCAAAGTTCAATAGAATGAAAAACCTAATGCACGCCAAGTGTTCGATAAAATGCACAAGTGAGAAATCATACAACTATGGTTGAATTGAGATGATCTAATCTCTTAGAACACACTCCCTTCAATCCCTAGACCTACAAACCATGTAATCTAAGCACTCTCATGCATTACATCACAAATGATAGACCAAATCAAGCCATAACACAATTTGGAATTAACAACATGTCTAGAGACCATCTTCTTACAATCCAAGATCAATCATGGCATATTTGTACAATCAACCTCTATCCTAGCATAACTATCTATCAATCCAAGGAAACCTAGGAAATCAGCCACACATGGCCAAGGGTACAAAAGAGAAAGAAGGAGAGATGGTCACCAAGAGCTCCATGGCAATCCTCTTCTTGCAAGCTCCTCTCCCCAAGGTTGTGCGCTTCAATCCAAGCTCCTTACTCCAATTTACACCTTGCTCTAGGGTTGATGATGGATTGGTTGAGAAGAGAGAGGAGTTGATTGGCAATTGAGAGGAAAAAGAGAGTGACGAGTGTGTGCCTAATTAATAATGAATTCCCCCTTCAATTTTCGCCCCTTTCAACTTTATATAGTCCGCTGGAAAATAACTGGAATTTTCGGCGAAAATTATGTAATATTTTCGCCGAAAATCTCTTTGAAAATCACCGGCGGCATTGGCATTCCTTCATACATTTTCCGCGAAAATTTTGAATGTTTTCGCCAAAAATCTCTTTGAAAATCAAACCTCCGCCTTCTGTTTGCAACGAGTATTAGTTTTCCGCGAGAACTCTAAGTTCTCGCCGAAAATTCCTTTAGAAATGGTGCATTTTCTCCAATCTTGCATCGGCCATAACTCCTCTGTCCTAGCTCCGATTGACCTCCCGTTGATCCTACGGCTCCTTGTCACCAGTACTTCAATGCCAAATCCTGAAAATGCAAAGAAAATAACTCCAATAGACACAGAATTGGCCTCAAAGTGGCAACCAGACAACAAAATAGCACTTTGCATAAAACTTCAATAAAAGCAT
This sequence comes from Linum lewisii, assembly GCA_034768395.1. NCBI lineage: Eukaryota > Viridiplantae > Streptophyta > Magnoliopsida > Malpighiales > Linaceae > Linum > Linum lewisii. The sequence continues at coordinate 56,180,394 of CM068300.1, forward strand.
ATAAATCATAGCAAAATGAGATCAAACATAGGAGATCCTTAGGCTAATCAAAGGCTTAAAATGCACCAAATAACATCACATCAAATTCCCCTACGACTAAGCTTTGCTTGTCCTCATGCAAATGAATTAGAAAACATCCAAGTCCACAAATGACAAGATCGGTCACATTGAGATTCAAACGATAACGATTTGGCTTAAACTGTTCCACAAACAAACTTAACCAACACATGCAAGAACATCAACCAAACAAGTCTAGACCTCACTAATTTCTGCACACTTCAAGTAGTGGTTAATTGGGATACAGAAAAACCGACCACGATAACACCAACTCTAATTAAAAGGACTTGAACTCGGGAAATGGAACGGATTAGGTGATGAGGCTATCGACTCGACTTCATCCGCTTCTAGATCCGCACTTTACAAACTTTGGCTAGGATCAAGGGCTACATTTGAGAACTCTTTTTTTTTCTTTTCTTTCTCTTTTCTTTGTCATTTTTTCCTTCTCTTTTCCTTACTGCATACTAGTGCTCGATCCAACACTTCACTTAGGTGTTGAACCTGCCTAGCTCACAGCTTTTGCCATTGCTAATGCTCAACCCGACACTTCACTTAGGTGCCGAGCTGGCCTAGCTTTTCTTTTATTTGAGCATTTTTTTTCCTTTTTCTTCACAAAATAGCCACTTGATCCCTAGCTCTTTACAACTTCCACACAAGATTTCGAATTGGATTCCGTCAAATCTCAAGCCACAATCACGAGAAATCAAAAAGGGAAAGAAGAACATGGAAAAAGGGAAGAAAATTCTGATTGTCTTCATCATCTTAGACCGGTGTTATCGAGTGGTACAAAAACACGTATCAAACCAATCAACCAACATACAAGAGTGATAAAATCTCTGTTCTGGCCTAGACTCATTTGGCATTAGCGCTAACATGCTGGTTATAGGTTCTAAGTGAAACAGTCTAAATGTCATTATGAAAGCTTGAAGTCAATTAAACACCAAAAGTCAAGAACTGAATGATTCTACAATAGAGGAATTCGACATTCAATCAAGATCATGCAACTCATCAAAGCATAGCCTTAGACTTCTACCGACAAATAATCACACCAAACCTCAAACTCCCCTACAACTAACATGAGCATTGTCCTCAATGATCAAGAGAAAGAGGGTAAGGTGGAGCGAAGTTACCGCGTTGGTAGAGAGGAACATAGGACGCAATAGAGGGAAAAGAGTTCCATGATGATCCTTGGTGAAGAGTGATCCAAAATGCTTGTCAAACCTTATTCAAAAAGCTAAAACAACACAAAAACGAAAAAGAGCAAACAAGAGCAATAAAAGTAAAGATAACATTTGGTGCCTCCCAAGAAGCGCTTGGTTACCGTCTTAAGCTCGACGATACCTGCGTTATGGTGTCCAACTTAGTACCTCCTTGATGTCAAGTAGCTTCTTCCATAATGAAAGTTGAGCTCCAAGAAACATCTTGGGAGAATGGTAGACTAGCCAATGCACAATGATGCTTATATAACACTTGGTACCTTGGGGTGGTTTGCTACCTTTGAGTTCCGAAACTTGAGGAAGAAAGTATGGTAGGGGGCCACCATTGAGCTCCATCGTCTCCAAGTTGGTGATGCCACTCGAAGAGTCTTCCGGTTCAAACATGGGCGACTCCTCTTCCATTATCACCTTAAGGGTGGGGGGGGGGGGTAGAGATGCATGTCTCCTTGGGTTCTTGGCACAAATACTTCATGATCAATGTAATACCCGTCCCGAATCAACCCGGTGAAACCCATGGTTGAACCGTTCTTGAGTATTACCAACAGACAAAAAAAAAAAACAATTTTGAACGTAAATAAAACCAAGCCTTTATTTAAATCAACAAAGAGGCCTCCAGTAATCCGTGAAAACCATAATGAAACAGTGTACAACCATCTCAACATAAACCATTAAATCCAACACACACCCAGAAGTTACATAAATCCATAGGAAAACTCCCAAAACATTCAAAGTCAACTGAAATATGAAACAGGTCAACTCCAAGAAGGCTCCAGTCTTCACCTCATAGCTTCAATCCAGAACTTCTCGAAATCCGCCCTCAACACTGATCACCCACACCACTCTCACTAGCCACGGGATCCTGAAAGGGAGAAAGGGATCAATTTCCTATTGAAATTGAGTGAACCCACCGGGCCTACCTACACGTTGGCCTATTCCATGGAGCGGTTCCAACTCCGCACAAGACATCCAACAATGGAACCAACCTAACCCCCTTTCCGTGTTTTAATTCCCTAAAAACAGTCTAGGTGATTACGTTGGTCAGTTCTTGTTCTCAAGCACAATTCGTACAATAGAATAGAATAGGACAAGCATCAATTCACTTCACAAGCAACATAATCACCACACTCCAATCTCCCAAATCACAAACACACCACAATCACATTCATCTTGTCTAGGTGAGTTATTAGGCGCCAATAAGGAGTTTACCCCGCACCACCCCTGCCGGCCCGACGCACCTCTCTCCCCTGGAGAGGTCCAAAACGCATCCTCTCCCTTGAAGGATACCACGAAACCTTTCCCTTGAAGGAATCGTAAACTTGACTCAACCAAACAAATCACGCCTTTCCCTTGAAGACGTGACCACACCTCTTTCCCTTGAAGAGGCACTTAGCACCCATAGTGCAGTTTTAGGGGGCAGTGCAGGCTCCTTCAGTTTCTATCATTCATATTCAACGATTTCACCACAATTCACAGTAATCCAATAGTCACATCTCATCACATTCAACACATCACTCAATCAAGGTAACCGGCTAGCTCACCGGCCACCCCCACCTGCAAGTACGGGGGAAGCCATGTCATGAGTCTAGGGGTCACCCACCTGTTCCTCATTCTCAGAGCAACCCCACATTGGCAGGGCTACTCTCCTGCAACCACAACTGGCAATTTATAACATCAAGGCACTTGCACACATTTCCCCATCACCCTATCCCTCATTTCTACGTCAATTCATTAATCAATTCATTTCAGTCCATACCCAAACCCACACCACGGCAATCAACAACGGCAATCCACCACGGCAATCATAAACAACCAAGCACATTCACAACACAATTTACCCCTTTTACACTCATCATTTTCATGCATCACCTAGGGTTCATCTAAGTCAAAATTGGAACTCCTCACATCATCCAAGCTATCTACACAATGCTAAGCCCTCACCTGGAAAAGAAGACGAGACTCTAAAACGACTCCCGGAACCCGAACGACCAAGCTCTACAACCCCAAAGTCGTAGCTCCTCTCCTCCTCACTGACAGCAGCCTACTCCGACCCAGCCAGAAATACGACCAGCGATCTCTTCCTCTCGCCGCCACGAACGCGTAGCAAGAAACGGATCGTCAATCGGAGCTCTACAACTCCCGGAATCAAGGATTGACCCAAATGGGTTTTTTTTTTGGTTTCTTTAAACACGGGTTTGGGGAAAGATGGAGAAAATGAAAAAGTGAAGAACTCCTCAAATCCCATTTTTAACACTCAAAGCATGACACATGGCCCACGTGTCATCAAAAGCACCCCCAAGGTGTTTTAACTCGACCCAACTCGAATTCGAACGTCCCGAACTTCGATGGGACCTCAAGAATACTATTTCAATGCCTCAATCACCCGAACTCAAGCTCCAATACCCGCTTGGTTGGGCGAGGATGTTACAAGTCTCCACAACTTCAAGGATTTCGTCCCCGAAATCATCCCCAACTCATCCTAGCAACACGATTCGGAGAGTACAACAAGAATTGCAGCAATCCAAACATCCTATTAACCCCCAAAATCCCTAACGACGATCTAACAGCCCTCCTTCAAACCACCTAACACTCCTACACCAACTCCCCACACTAGACCATCACCAAACACACCCTAGACCCCCTCGAGACTCTCACCACAACGAGCAAACACAAGAACACACCTCAAGGGACGTAAATACCTGAATCATAAGCTTCCACTAATTCCGGGTACCGCCGCCTCATACCCTCCTCGGTCTCCCAAGTAGCCGACTCACTCTCGTGGTTCCTCCATACCACCTTGAGCTGCGGAATCTGCTTATTCCTCAAAACCCGAACTTGCCTATCCACTATAGCAACCGGCTTCTCCTCATAAGTCAAATCTTGCTCGATCTCCACTTCCTCCGGCTGAATCACATGTGCAGGGTCTCCATGATACTGCTTAAGCATACTCACATGAAACACGTTGTGCATCCTTTCCAACTCCTTCGGCAGTGCCAGCACATACGCCACCGGACCCGACTTAGCTAGAATCTCGTAAGGACCAATGTATTGAGGTGCCAAGTTTCCTTTCCTACCAAAACGCATCAGCCCCTTCCATGGCGACACCTTCAAAAATACCTTCTCCCCAACATCAAAACTCAGCTCTCTTGTACGACCATCCGCATACGCCTTTTGCCTATCCTGAGCCGCTCTCAACCTATCCTTAATTACTTTAATACGATCAGCCGTCTCTTGCACAACCTGAGGACCCGACAACACTCTCGCACCTTCTTCATCCCAACACAATGGTGTCCTACACTTCCTCCCATACAAAGCCTCAAAAGGAGCAGACTTCAAACTACTATGATATGAGTTATTGTAGGCGAACTCAACCAAAGGTAGCAATTCAGTCCATGGAGTTTGGAATTCCATCGCACAACTCCTCAATAACTCCTCCAAAGTTAGAATCGTTCTCTTCGATTGCCCATCAGTCTGGGGGTGATACGTCGTTGAGAATTTCAGCTTAGTTCCCAACACCGTATGCAGCCCCTCCCAAAAGTGAGATGTGAAACTCGGATCACGATCAGAGACGATGGACTGAGGAACCCCATGCAACCTTACTATTTCCTCTATATACAACTTGGCCAACTCCTCCACATTTGGCTTAAACCGAATGGGTATGAAATGAGCAGCCTTTGTCAAACGATCGACTATTACCCACACGGCATCTTTACCCTCTCTAGTTGGCGGAAAACCCGACACAAAGTCCATGGTGATGTCCACGAACTTCCACTCCGGAATTGGTAGAGATTGGAGTAACCCTCCCGGAGCTCTATGCTCCGCCTTTGCCTTCTGACAAACCAGACAAGTCGCCACAAAACGTGCCACGTCCTTCTTCATTCCCGGCCACCAAAAACTCAACTTCAGGTCATTGTACATCTTAGTCATTTCGGGGTGCATAGCATACATCAAAGAGTGAGCCTCCTCTAATATCCCCCTCCTCAACTCCTCCACCTCCGGCACACACACTCGACCCTTGCACCTCAACAACCCGCCAACTACCTCAAACCCATTATCCAAGCCCTTTTCGACTTCCCCTCGAATAGCCACTAAAATAGCATCCTTGAGTTGCTCCTCACCAATCCTATCATCCAGCATGGGTCGGATACTAAGCTTAGCAAGCAAACTTCCCACATCATCCATCTGCATTTCCACTCTCAACGCCCTAAGATCAACTAACTCTTTCCGACTCAATGCATCTGCAACCACATTAGCCTTACCGGGATGGTAGTCAATGGTGCAGTCATAGTCCTTCAAGAGCTCCATCCAACGCCGTTGCCTACCATTCAACTCCTTCTGATCCATAAGGTGCTTAAGGCTCTTATGGTCGGTCATGATCTTAAACGTCTCACCATACAGATAGTGCCTCCACAACTTCAAAGCGAACACCACTGCTGCTAACTCCAAGTCGTGGGTCGGATAGTTCACCTCATGCACTCTAAGCTGACGTGAGGCATAAGCAACCACCTTCCCATTCTGCATCAACACACACCCCAACCCTTGCAGTGAAGCATCACTAAATACCACATATTCGCCACCTTCCACCGGCAAGGTCAACACCGGAGCCGAAGTCAACCGCTTCTTCAACTCCTCGAAGCTTTTCTGGCACGCCTCACTCCACTCATACTTTGACTCCTTCCTCAACAACTTATGTAGAGGGGAGGCTATAGTGGAGAATCCCTCGACAAACCTTCGATAATAACCAGCCAAACCCAAGAAGCTCCTTAGTTGCGACACGTCCCTAGGTGGGGACCAGGTAACCACCGCTTCAATCTTCTTCGGGTCAACCTCCACACCTCTCTTAGAGACCACCTGTCCAAGAAACAACACCTCTTCCAACCAAAAGGCACACTTCGAGAACTTGGCAAAAAGTTGCTGCTCCCTCAACTTATGGAAAACAATCCTCAGATACTCCTCATGCTCCTTCTCATTATTGGAATAGATGAGAATATCATCGATGAACACTATCACGAACTTGTCCAAGTATTCATGAAAAACCTTGTTCATGAGAGCCATGAACGCGGCCGGAGCATTAGTGAGACCGAAGGGCATCACAAGGAACTCGTAGTGCCCATACCGCGTCCTAAAGGCTGTCATTGGCACCGACCCGTCCTCCACCTTCAACTGGTGATAACCAGATCTCAAATCTATCTTCGAGAACACTTCAGCCCCTTGCAATTGATCAAAGAGATCATCTATCCTTAGAAGTGGATAACGATTCTTGATCGTTGCCTTGTTCAACCGCCTATAGTCAATGCACATCCTCATCGACCCGTCCTTCTTCTTCACAAACAACACTGGTGCTCCCCACGGGGATACACTTGGGCGGATGAACCCCTTATCCAAGAGTTCCTGCAATTGCTCCTTTAACTCCTTCAATTCAGCTAGTGCCATACGATAGGGTGGGATGGAGATAGGAGCAGTTCCAGGAACCAACTCTATGCTGAACTCCACCTCACGCTCAATCGGTCCACCAGGTAATTCCTCAAACACATCAGCAAACTCCCGAGCTACCGGCACCTTTTCCAACTCCTCATTCTGCTCAACCGATACCTGAACCAACAGAGCCTCACACCCCTCTCGAACCAAAGAGAAAGCTTGCATTGCTGAAATTAATCCCATAGGTGCTGTCTCCCTCTTTCTAACACCCTTGAACACCACCTGGCCCACACCTTCCACCTGAAGCAACACCTCCTTCTTCCGACAATCAAGCAAAGCCCCATGCTTAGCCAACCAATCCATTCCTAGGATGACGTCGAATTCGTTGAAAGGGAGCACCACCAAATCCGCCAGAAACTCTACACCTCCCACTAACACCTTACAACCCCTACACACACTATCTACCCGAACAGAAATCCCCAAAGGGGTTCTGACATCCCAACTAACGCCCAGGCTACTAGCTACAACATCCAAACTACTCAAACATTTCTCAGACACAAAGGAATGGGTCGAGCCCGAATCAAACAAAGCGTAAGCGGAAAGATCTGAGATAGAGATCATACCGGTTACCACGTCGTTGGCATTCTCCGCCGCACCCCTGGTGAGAGCATACAGCCGCCCTTGATCTCCTCCAGTTCCCCACAGGCATGGCATTAGCACCCGTTCCTCGTCCGGCACCCGTGGTCCCTCTACCATAGCTGCCTCCTCCTCCACCTCCATGGCCCCCTGATGGAGCTCTGGGTCCTTGCACCGATCCCACAGACTGGGTTGGCGCCACACTCCTGGTTGGGCAAACATTGCTCCGGTGCCCACGCTGCCCGCAAGTGTAGCATGTCACTGAGGCAGCCCTCAACAGATGACACGTGCCAAAATGAGGTTTCCCACACGTGCCACAGATGGGAAGTCCAGAGGACGCCCCTCCCGATCGCGCCGAACCAGCACTCCTCATCTTACAGGTTGCACTCTTGTGCCCCGGGTTCCCACAGGTGAAACAAGTCACCGTTCCCCGCATCGGAGCCGACTGAGCACTCCTGAACCCTGAGTATGACTGCTGAGGTCGCTTAACGGCCTGGCTCTGAGCCACAGACTGAGAAGGCGGTGCTGTCGCTTTCCTCTTCCGGTCCTCTTTCTTCCCCAGCTCTAAGTGTTCCCTCTCCATGGCAGCCCCTTTCACCGTAACCAAACTTCCCATGTCGCCAGATGTGACACCCTCCTGAATCTCCCATCTCAGTCCCCTTTTAAACCGGTGAATCAACTTCTGTTCCCGGTTAACCTGCTCATCGTACCACTGGGAGAGATTGGTGAACTCCATGTAGTACTGCATAACCGTCCTCTCACCCTGTACCAGCTCTAGGAACTCCTTAGCCTTTGCCTCTCTCCATATATCCGGACAAAACTGATCACGGAACATCCCTAGAAACTCTTCAAACCCCAACTCAGGTGGATACACCTGACTCTCTGGCAAGGACTCCCACCACTCTAGGGCATGACCCTTAAGCAGAAAGGTCATGGCTTGCAACCTCATCCCATCCTCAAATCCAGCCCTCAAGAACTTGAAGTTGCACTCCTTAATCCACATTTCAGCCATAGTCGGATCAGCCACTTCCCCAGCAAACTCACTGAAGTTCCAACCCTTCAAATCCGATGGTCGAAACCGACGCCCCATTACTCCATGTCCGGAGTGACCAACGGAAGGACTTCCTATCGACTGGTTCTCACTACAAGAGGACATTAAACATTTCAGTTGACCGCTCCTAAATCAAATCTTTTCAAACAGTTTTCTTTCAAAACCCTTCCCCAACCCGATTAAAACAATTGCAAAAACCCCTAGAAAGTTGGTCTCGTGCCGATGCTTCATCTCTTCTCCCTATGAGGTTAATGACTCCTCTAGAAGAAGAGACAATTCACCCACACAGCAGCAACTAACCAGGCTCTGATACCACTTGTTACACCCGTCCCGAATCAACCCGGTGAAACCCATGGTTGAACCGTTCTTGAGTATTACCAACAGACAAAAAAAAAAACAATTTTGAACGTAAATAAAACCAAGCCTTTATTTAAATCAACAAAGAGGCCTCCAGTAATCCGTGAAAACCATAATGAAACAGTGTACAACCATCTCAACATAAACCATTAAATCCAACACACACCCAGAAGTTACATAAATCCATAGGAAAACTCCCAAAACATTCAAAGTCAACTGAAATATGAAACAGGTCAACTCCAAGAAGGCTCCAGTCTTCAACTCATAGCTTCAGTCCAGAACTTCTCGAAATCCGCCCTCAACACTGATCACCCACACCACTCTCACTAGCCACGGGATCCTGAAAGGGAGAAAGGGATCAATTTCCTATTGAAATTGAGTGAACCCACCGGGCCTACCTACACGTTGGCCTATTCCATGGAGCGGTTCCAACTCCGCACAAGACATCCAACAATGGAACCAACCTAACCCCCTTTCCGTGTTTTAATTCCCTAAAAACAGTCTAGGTGATTACGTTGGTCAGTTCTTGTTCTCAAGCACAATTCGTACAATAGAATAGAATAGGACAACATCAATTCACTTCACAAGCAACATAATCACCACACTCCAATCACCCAAATCACAAACACACCACAATCACATTCATCTTGTCTAGGTGAGTTATTAGGCGCCAATAAGGAGTTTACCCCGCACCACCCCTGCCGGCCCGACGCACCTCTCTCCCCTGGAGAGGTCCAAAACGCATCATCTCCCTTGAAGGAATCGTAAACTTGACTCAACCAAACAAATCACGCCTTTCCCTTGAAGACGTGACCACACCTCTTTCCCTTGAAGAGGCACTTAGCACCCATAGTGCAGTTTTAGGGGGCAGTGCAGGCTCCTTCAGTTTCTATCATTCATATTCAACAATTTCACCACAATTCACAGTAATCCAATAGTCACATCTCATCACATTCAACACATCACTCAATCAAGGTAACCGGTTAGCTCACCGGCCACCCCCACCTGCAAGTACGGGGGAAGCCATGTCATGAGTCTAGGGGTCACCCACCTGTTCCTCATTCTCAGAGCAACCCCACATTGGCAGGGCTACTCTCCTGCAACCACAACTGGCAATTTATAACATCAAGGCACTTGCACACATTTCCCCATCACCCTATCCCTCATTTCTACATCAATTCATTAATCAATTCATTTCAGTCCATACCCAAACCCACACCACGACAATCCACCACGGCAATCATAAACAACCAAGCACATTCACAACACAATTTACCCCTTTTACACTCATCATTTTCATGCATCACCTAGGGTTCATCTAAGTCAAAATTGGAACTCCTCACATCATCCAAGCTATCTACACAACGCTAAGCCCTCACCTGGAAAAGAAGATGAGACTCTAAAACGACTCCCGGAACCCGAACGACCAAGCTCTACAACCCCAAAGTCGTAGCTCCTCTCCTCCTCACTGACAGCAGCCTACTCCGACCCAGCTAGAACTATGACCAGCGATCTCTTCCTCTCGCCGCCACGAACGCGTAGCAAGAAACGGATCGTCAATCGGAGCTCTACAACTCCCGGAATCAAGGATTGACCCAAATGGGTTTTTTTTTTTGGTTTCTTCAAACACGGGTTTGGGGAAAGATGGAGAAAATGAAAAAGTGAAGAACTCCTCAAATCCCATTTTTAACACTCAAAGCATGACACATGGCCCACGTGTCATCAAAAGCACCCCCAAGGTGTTTTAACTCGACCCAACTCGAATTCGAACGTCCCGAACTTCGATGGGACCTCAAGAACACTATTTCAATGCCTCAATCACCCGAACTCAAGCTCCAATACCCGCTTGGTTGGGCGAGGATGTTACAATCAAGCAAGAAGATTGAAGAGCACTAACAATCTTTGGTGGGGCCACAATAGGGTGGTGTTGTTCACTTTCGTGCTCCACTCTCGGTGTCACCTCTTCTTGAAGCATCTCCAAATCATCTCTCACCTCCTCCAAAGGGTCATCATCCTTAAGTCTCCTTGATTCTTCTATCCTCACATCATCGTTACTTGGTGTGTCCTTGGGTAGAACATGTTCCTCAATCTCCTCCACTACCAACTCTTCTTCCGTGTCAAGCTCCTCGGATTCACAAGTGTCATCTTCATCATCATAAACATGCTCCAAATGATTGGGATGTCGTTCATCCTCAAGAATCTTCGTGACGAGCTATATGCTTTGGGATAAGCTGATAACTCGGTTTGCATTATCCTCCGCAATTCGTAAGATCTCTAGCATGAAAGGAGGTGGAAGAGGTTTCTCATGGAATTCCTCTTGGGGAGACTCACTTTCTTCTCCTTCCATGACAAGCACTTCCGGTTCAAAGGTGTCGGTAATGAGCTTCACACTTTGAGTTAAACGATCCAACCGGGCCGCATTATCTTCCGCAATTTGCAACATCTCCTCAATTGTGGGGGGAGGTGGAGAGTGTTGTTCATACTCTAGAGCTTCCTTGATGAGCGTCACGCCTTGAGCTAAACGATTAAGTTGGTTCGCATTGTCTTCCGCAATCTCCAAAGCTTCCTAAAGCGTGGGAAAAGATGGAGGAGGTTCCTCATAGCTTACGAACTCCTCTCGAGGACGCTCACTTTCCTTCACCATTTTCAAGAGCTCCTCTAGCATAGAAGGAGGTTGAGAGGGTTGCTCATGACTTGTGAAATTTTCTTGATAATACTCCGGCAAGACTTGATGGTAGAGTGGAGATGGATAGGGACATTGCTCATTCCACATGGGTGTTGAAGCTTGTTGATCTTGATCCCACCATTGGCTATCTCCCTCATAAGTTCCTTGGTAGTAGTTGGATGGAGTAGGATGACCATAGTATGGGTTAGGAGATGGATTCCACCCTTGATAGGTACCATAACCATTACCTCCATTCCACGAGTTCATCTTACTTGCAACCTTGATCTCATGAATTAGATAGGTGGATAAGGGACCTACAAACACGCACAACAAACACAACCAAGTAGTACAACAATGCGGGATAACAACACCACAAAAAGAAATAACAAAGAAGCAAAACTAAAACGAAAGGAAGTGAATAGAACGGTCCACTATTAAATGCTTTCAAAGGATTGAGAAAGTTCCCCGGCAACGGCGTCAAAAACTTGATGCGCGAGATTTAACTCACAACATACAAGGTCGTATTCCACGAGGGCTCTCTCAATAGCTAATACTCACACGGTTCATGGACGGTCTATTCATTTAAAATGAGTTGGTTTAAAAAGCAATGAAATCAAAAACATAAACAAAACTAAACAAGAAAGCAAAACAAAACGGTGCAAATCAAAGATAAAGGAGGTTCACTTGGAAAGATAGCTTCATCATGCTCAAGAGGAACAAATGCACAAACAAGCCAAACATGATCGAGGTTGCAATTGAATGACCACGCAAATCCCTTCTATAGACTCAATGCACTCTCGTCGCACTAAATCCCTATCCTAGAACCACTCAACCTAGGCTCTCGCTCTCAAGCTAAGTGACTAAGGATGCATTAAAGGTGTTTGATGAAATGCCAAGCTACAAAACCCTCTCCTATGACTCTATGACCACTAGGCTAGACACCACACTCTCATGTCAATGTCCTAACACTAAGAGAATCATCCAAAGACTAATCAAAGTTCAATTGAATGAAAAACCTAATGCACGCCAAGTGTTCGATAAAATGCACAAGTGAGAAATCATACAACTATGGTTGAATTAAGATGATCTAATCTCTTAGAACACACTCCCTTCAATCCCTAGACCTACAAACCATGTAATCTAAGCACTCTCATGCATTACATCACAAATGATAGACCAAATCAAGCCATAACACAATTTGGAATTAACAACAAGTCTAGAGACCATCTTCTTACAATCCAAGATCAATCATGGCATATTTGTACAATCAACCTCTATCCTAGCATAACTATCTATCAATCCAAGGAAAACTAGGAAATCAGCCACACATGGCCAAGGGTACAAAAGAGAAAGAAGGAGAGATGGTCACCAAGAGCTCCATGGCAATCCTCTTCTTGCAAGCTCCTCTCCCCAAGGTTGTGGGCTTCAATCCAAGCTCCTTACTCCAATTTGCACCTTGCTCTAGGGTTGATGATGGATTGGTTGAGAAGAGAGAGGAGTTGATTGGCAATTGAGAGGAAAAAGAGAGTGACGAGTGTGTGCCTAATTAATAATGAATTCCCCTTCAATTTTCGCCCCTTTCAACTTTATATAGTCCGCTGGAAAATAACTGGAATTTTCGGCAAAAATTATGTAATATTTTCGCCGAAAATCTCTTTGAAAATCACCGGCGGCTTTGGCATTCCTTCATACATTTTCCGCGAAAACTCTAAATGTTTTCGCCGAAAATCTCTTTGAAAATCAAACCTCCGCCTTCTGTTTGCAACGAGTATTAGTTTTCGGCGAGAACTTAGAGTTCTCGCCGAAAATTCCTTTAGAAATGGTGCATTTTCTCCAATCTTGCATCGGCCATAACTCCTCCGTCCTAGCTCCGATTGACCTCCCGTTTGATCCTACGTGCTCCTTGTCACCAGTACTTCAATGAAAAATCCTGAAAATGCAAAGAAAATAACAACAATAGACACAGAATTGGCCTCAAAGTGGCAACCGGACAACAAAATAGCACTTTGCATAAAACTTCAATAAAAGCATATAAATCATAGCAAAATGAGATCAAACATAGGAGATACTTAGGCTAATCAAAGGCTTAAAATGCACCAAATAACATCACATCACTCACCTCCATGATTTCTCATTAAAAAGTTCTCAATTAAGTAAACCATTTTTTAGGAAGAAATCATTGCCTCAAATACTAGTATTAAAATGAATCCATAATTTGAAATCGATTACTTAAATTCAAAACACAAAGATACTATTACACAAACAAACCCCTAATTCCAAAAATAAATACTAGTATTCTAACACATTCCTAGTCCAATCTAATCCCTAAGTTCAAAACACCAAATATTAGTATTCAAACAAATCCGCAATTTCAAATTCACCGATACTAGTATTCATAACCCCTAGTTTAATACAAATCCCAAATTCTGAAATCTTGAATACTAGTTGTTCCGTCCCAGAGATTCTAAGTTGGTTCAATGAGTTGGTTCGAGTGGAAGATCGATAGATGAGTACGTCTGACCCCTGGTGCACCATTACTGGTATTCAATGAACCCCTAATTTAATACAAATCCCTAATTCCAAAATCTCGAATACTAGTTGTTCCGTCCATGAGAATCTAAGTTGGTTCGAGTGGAAGATCGATGGATGAGTACGTCTGACTCCTGGCGTCATGGTGTACCACTAGAAGCACCAAGCAAATAGTAGTAAGAGGATAATATAGTAGGGGGTTGGCTTGTATGAATGGTTGTCAGCGAGATAGAGATGTATTGAAGATGCTCATGGGCGTTTGGAGGTTCCTTGGACGTGTGTGTATTGGGAGTACGACCATGGGAGTGTGTGTGTGATTATGTAGGTTTTTTCCGTTGTCCCTTGTCACTGCTGAGGTCTGGGTCTATTTATAGCTTCTTGGTATTTGCACCGAGTCTACACGTGTCACCATATGATTGGTGGACCAGTGTCTTATTTGGCCTTGATCTCTTAGCGGCTGCTCGGGCCTTCTATCTTGCTGAAACCCTAGCCGTCGTGGGCTTCAGCGTGTTGTGAGTCAAATTTGGGCTTTGGTAGCCTTGGTTCTCTAGGTTCGGACCCAGAGGGTCTAGGACCATCAATTTCCACTGAGCATCATGTGAAATGCCACCTTGAGCGTCTATTTACAAAGCTCGAATTTGTCTCAAGTGCCTCTTTGTGGTGGTATCTTGGGCGTTCATTCCCCTAGTTTTAGGTGCGTCCTCCTGAGCGTCTATATATTTGAACTTTTTTTGGAAATACGTTGCTATTTCATGAGTTCCTTCTTGAAGAAGCTGTTTGTACACGTGTCATATGATTGTATATAAAGTCAGGGCTGGACCTGAGGGTGTGCTGGTATGCCCTACGGCACAGGGCCTCAAAATTTCGGGGGCCTCATAATTTTTTATTATAAACAAATCTGGCAAAAGGTAAACATAAATGTAATGGTGGTCTAGTGGCTTAATAAATTGTTTTGTTCTAGGTGGTTAAGGGTTCAATTCTCATCTTTGGCAAAATAAAACTAAGTTTTTTGTTCTAAATTCTAATCAATATTTTTTTAAGTGATATTTCTATTTCATTGTCATTATTTTTCTCTAAATTTATTAAATATATAAATATAATTAGTTATACTTTATATATTATTTTAATTTTACATATTTTTTTAATTGTTAATAAATTTTATACAGTCTAGGAATGACAATGGGTTTAAGTCAATGTACCTCAACACCCAAAACCCACTTCATGGAAGGTCGGGTCTAAGGAGAGTATATTTTTACGGGTATAAGGTTAGACGTATATACCATCATGAATGAGTATTGTTATTGCTCCCAATCAATGGGTATACCCGCCTAACCAAGTCAATTTAGTCACTTAGGTTAACACAACAAATTGAGTTTAAACTATCATTTTTAATAGGGCCACATAGTAAATTTAGAACAGGGCCTCCAAAATTTCAGGAACGGCCCTGTATAAAGTGCCTCTTTCGGCGTTCCATGGTGGAGAGCATTTGTTTCCCCTATCGTCTGGTTCCTCCCACGTGTGCGGATAGCTTACTCCGCACGTTAGCCAATGCATGCACAGATGTATAGTTGTGTGTCCTGGAAATGAAAAAAGTCAATGGCGCCACACATGTGGGCGCCTAGGCATTTGACACATGTCTCATTAGATGGGGCGTATGGAGAGGGCTACGTGCTGCTCATGAACTGTTGTGACAGTAGCCCATGTTAGCTGTATAAATACCCCGCGTTTGTCCTCATTTGCTTATTCACACCTTCTCTCTAACTTCAGAGTTTTTAGACGCCGAAAATTTGCTTATCGACGCTCTGTTTATTGCTTTCTCTCTCTAAGTTTTCTTTTACTGCATCGTGAAGATGTTTTCTGACTCAAATGCTGGCAAGGTTTTTTTCCCTTCTTTAAGTTCTTTCTACTATTCTTCTTTTCTATTTCCTTAATGCTTGCCTGCCTTCTTTTATGTGTTTGGCTTTGAGCGGTTGACTCCTCCCCCCTTTTAGAGAGTTCATCAAACTCAATTCACAACCCTTCCCTAGATCTGGGCAACCCTTCATCTCCGAAGAACGATTCTCCATCTAGTGATTCTTCCTCTTTAGCGTCTTCGTCTGCTGACATTCCGTTGCAAGCTCCTCCGACAAACCTTCTCCTCTTTCTCCATTTCCGGTTCCTCCGATCTCCCATTTTCATGACTTGCTTCGACTTTCCCAATGTCTTGAATCATGTGACTTTAATTAAGCTACAGAGGAGATTCCGGGTATGTTGGGTCATCGGGACTACATTGAGGCAGAATTTTGAGGCTACTGGGAATAGCACCTCCCAGAGATCTCACTCGTAGGTTTCTTTTAAGGCTCCATACCCAGCATTGCGTTGATAGATTCTGAGGCTCAACACATGAATGCCAAGCCACAGGTTCTTGAGGAGCATCATGCTGACACTGAGCCGATCGATATCGAACAGCTTGATCCCTTATGCTTTCCTCTGGAGGGGCCTTGGCTATACAAGGATTAGGGATTTGATGAGGAGCAAATCCTCCGTCGGAGTCTAGGCTGCAGCGTGCGCTGACAAAAAAATTTTAAAATAACCGCCCATGGGTCTTTGCTTTGTTTAAGTTTGGCTTTGAGCGGGAAGTTCAAGACTTCAAAATATAGCTTAGGACTTCTGTGGAGAGCGGTTATACCGTCATGTCGTGGCACAACATTTGGGCCACTCGCCATTCGGGGCCACTCATCTTATTTTTTAAGGTCATGATCGACGCTGGAGCGGTCACAGAGCTAGTGTATGCTATGAACGCCGCATAGCTAGGGGCCACCCCCGACCAAAATGCTTAGATCTTGGCGTTGGAAGAGAAAATCAACGTCATGCGGGAGTAGGTGGAGGATACCCAATGCCGTGTCCGGGAGGCAGAGCACCAGGCCGTGGCGACATCTGCCTAGGTGAATTCTTTATTCCTATTTTGGTTGTCAAGGGTACTAATCCATGCGAAGGAAGACCATGCATCGGTTCTGGAAATTACAGGAGGCCAATGAGCAACATGTCAAGGAGGCGGCTGAGCAGGACACTATGTTGAAGGGGCTCTTAGCCGAGAACGCCCAACAATAAGATGAGTTGCAGAGACTGAAGACTGAGATGGGTGCTCATCAGCATGCGGTGTTAGACCAGTTCTCCCACTAGACCGGGAAGGTGGCTGGGTTTGGGTCTCTTTGGATGAGGCTCATATCCAGGTGGAGGCAGACACGAGATGTCTTTGGAAGGATCGTGTTGAGAAGGCGAGTGAGACCATGACCTTGGTTCTCATCGGTATTCGCCACCAGTTTTGGCGCTCTCACCCTGTGGTGGACTAGAACCAGGAGGACGCCTTTGAGGTTGTGATGTTGGGCAGCTGCGGCCAAGCGCATGCTGATTCGGGCCTTCTTGTGACACAAAACGTGTCAGTGGGTAGGTGATGAGCCGCGTTGCTCCTCTTCTGGAGCAACAGAAGAACCAGGTTGGGTATTCCGATTAAGATCCTCCTGAAGTGTCTGTCAGCCTCCACGCCGCAGGGTCGAAGTCGTAATGCTGTTGGAGGTATGGCTTCCAGTGCTAGACAACGGTGCTCTAGAAGGCACGAAGGTTCTGTTAGAAGGCCCACAACTTATGCTAAAAGGCCTACAGCTTTGGCTAAAATGCACGCAACGTCTGCTAGAAAGCACGCTGTGCCGAAGGGCTCATAGCTTCTGGTGTTGGTATCACCTTACTCCATTGGGTGTCGTTGAAGTATAGGTTCCATCGAATATATCTTCTTCTTTTTCAGTTGTGTTCTCTATAATTCAAGACAATTTTTTCATTTCTAGCGGCTTATTAATGTACGACGTCTTTTTCCTCTTTTTTCTAACGTGGATGTATGTTTAAGACTTCAACACCATTTAGTGGACGCATTTAAAAGGAGAATAATTCTTTCACTAAGAGAGTTACACTCCTTCCTCTATCATTTAGGGGTAGAAGTGTTCCTTTCGCAGAGAAAGTTTGAACACTTCTGCAGCGTTTAGTGGATGCTCTTCAAAGGTGAGTTTGTCTTTCGCAGAGAAAGTTATACTCGTTTCCCAGCATTTAGGGGTAGAAGTGTTCCTTTCGCGGAGACATTTCGAACACTTTTACAAGGTTTAGTGGACGATTTTCATAGTGGAGTTTGAGAAAATTACACTCGTTCCTCCGGCGTTTAGGGGTAGAAGTGTTTTTTTCCTGAGAAAGTTTGAACACTTTTACAATGTTTAGTGGACGCTCTTCGGAGGTGATTTTGTCTTTTGTAGAGAAATTTAAACTCATTCCTTCGACATTTAGGGGTAAAAGTGGTCTTCTTGCAGAGAAAGTTTGAACACTTTTACAACATTTAGCAGACGCTCTTCGGAGGCAAGTTTGTCTTTCCCAAAGAAAGTTATACTCGTTCCTTTGGCGTTCAACTGATGGAGACTCTTTCAGTTTCTAATGCATGCTGCTGGGGGATTTGCTATTGAGTGGCTATAATGTAGTTTTTTATTGAAAAAGGAAAAAGCTACCTACGTAGCGTCTATTAATCGTTATTACAGTTTGATAACAATATGAAATCATAGAAATGTGTCAGCTCTGTCAACTCCTCCCAACGTTCCATTATGCTTCTTCTCTTGGCGTTGCATTATACTTTCTTAGGTGCATGAAGTTCCAAGTCTTGTAGATTGGTTCTTCAGTTAGCTTTTCCAATTTGAAAGGTATTAGGGCCGATCACTTCTCTTACCCTATAGGGTCCTTCCTAGCTAACGCCAAACTTTCCTTCGTGCTCCACAAGTCAAAATATATTTATGATCACCAAGTCTCATTTGGGTATGTGATATGGGTGAAGCTGGGCGTTTATTCTTCTTGCTAGCTATTCCTTTTCAGCGATTAGTTGCAGCGCTATTTCCCTCCTTTCTTCTAACATGTTCAGATTGTGCTCAAGGGCTTCACATTTTCATCCTCCTCATATCCTTGGATTGTGAATCCCGACAAACTGATTTCTACTGGGAGCACCGATTTTGTGTTGTAGACTAGAGTGTAGGGCGTTTTGCCCGTGGCTGTCTTGTAGGAGGTCATGTGTGCCCACAACACATGTGACGATTCTTCTACCATTAAGCTTTGGCGTCATCTACCCTTCTCTTTAGTCACTTGATGATCAACTTGTTTTCTGCCTCTTTCTGACCGCTGGCCTGTGGGTATGCTACAGACGCCAGCCAGACCAATATTTTATACCCTTCGCAGAAACTCAGGAATGATTCGCAATTGAATTGTGTTCCGTGGTCGTAGATGAACACTTTTGGGATGTTGAATCTTGAGATAATGTTCATCATTACAAACTTCTGGATCTGCTAGGCCAGTACTACGTCGATGTCTCGTCCTCTCCAATAAGAGGGTAGCTAATCCCCTAGAAGAGAGAACATTTCACATATTCACCAGAGGCAACCAGGCTCTAATACCATCTTGTAACACCCGCTCCTGATTTTCGTGGTTGGAACTTGGACCCACGATTGAACCGGAAACGAGTACTACTAGCGATAACTGAGAATAATCAAAACATAAATAGGAATTAAGACAACTTGAATCACAATAAATAACATAATTAAAAGACAAGCGGAAGTGCTTCCATTATTCAAATCCCAAGAATCCATTTGACAACTATAATTCCAAATCCTAATATACATTTACAATCCCAAATACATTACTCAACGTAAATGATTCCAAATTTCCCAAAACGTCAACTAAAATAAAATACAAGATCAACTTTTGAGTCCTCAGTCACCGTCCTTCAATCTTCTACTCAACTTCTCTGCCATTGCTGCTCTAAGCTCAGCTCACCAACTACTTCTAGCTGAAAAAGGGGAGACGACTAAGAGAGGATCAAGTTCCTAATGAAACTAAGTAAACCCATGAGGATTAACTATGTATCGAAACTACCTAGGGAGCATCCCAGACTCCCACACTATAATACTACAACGGGGCCCATAATTACGTCTATTTCATTTTTAACATCCTAATACAATAGTGTTAAGTTATCAATCATGTTTCCATCTACCATTACCCGATTAGGAATTACCCCACAAATCAACATCATCAACATCAACATAATACCACAATGTTCACAATCATCATCATCATCCATACATACAGGGTGAGCCAGGTAAATCAGACCACACACACAATCACGATCATAATCACATTCACAACACAACATGTCCATATAATTCTAGGTGGCTTAAATTAGGTGTCAACGGAGTTTTTCACCCGCTACCCTACCGATCCGCAAGACACACTACCATTCTCTGGGAATTCCCTAACGCATCCTATAGGATCCTTCACCGTGGGGAGGTATCTACTCGTCAGTAGACCAACAACTAACACCACATTCACATCACAAGGATAACGTTGGATCCTTTCCATATTGTACTTTCATTTATAACAATCAATCAAACAAGTATGACACAATGATAATTCTCGTTCCCAATTCCACATCTACTAGTTTCACTGTGCCATTTCCCAATAATCATCACAATATTTCCATCACTCAGTACACGTGTACATTTCACTTTCTAAGAGCGAACGATTGTCCTCACTGACCATCCCACCCGCATAAACAAGGGATAGGGGTAGCCATGTCGTGAGGTCTAGGGTCACTCTCTTGTTCGTCCTTCTCATGATGATCCTTCATTGGGATCATCCTCCTACAATCACCATTTCACATTACATAAAGCACTGATACACATATGCACTTCTCGGAAATGAAACTCTCATTTCTAGCCACCTAGTTAAACCAAGCATCAAATCAATTCAATCCACACATAAACACATCATACACCATGCACAACAATGCATAATTAACCACTTGTAACACTACAATTTCTTGCATCCTACATTTCACTAAGTCGGGTTGTAATTCCTCACGTTATAGCTACCTATCGACGCTAAGCCCTCACCTTTTCCTAATTGATGACTTTGAATTCTGTCTGAGAACGAATCATTAGTTGTTCATATACCACAGGTTCTAACAGTGCGTTGTTTTGGTCTTCAAACTAGCAAGATATGATCCATTTACTCATTTGCAGCTGTTGAGAAGTTCCAGTGACCAATCTGCACTTCTCCCGAAATAGCAACAATCCCTTAACTTCTTCAGTTAAATAACAAAACCTCACAGGAGTCCAATTCTGGTGACAATGACAATTTTTTGTTGCATCCAATGTAACAATCATTCTCCTCCATTAGATCTTAGGTTTTTAATCTTGCGGTCTCAAACTTTTGTTTATAACTCTAAGCTATTTTAGTTTGTTAAAGTTTCCTCCTAATTTCCATCACCGAAGAGTTTCTTGACGAATTTCCCAATGATAAAAGCCTCTGTTGACGAATTTTTTCTACTAACGTGATCATCGTCATTAAATCTATCATTCTAGAAATTTTTATTTTTCTAGAAAAAAAATTTATTGGCAAATTTTCCGTCGTCTAGTATGTACAGTTTGTATGTGGTCTGTATAAAATGTACACACTTCATATTGATTTGTTACAAGTTGTATACAAACTGTATACACTTTGTATTCTGTATTTTTAGTACAACTTGTACGAGAGTTGTTTACAAACTGTATACACTTTGTACGGGAGTTGTATACAAACTATATATATTTTGTATGAGAGTTGTATACACTTTGTAAGAAAGTTATACACTCCATATTTTTTTTTACAATTTTTTTTCCCGTACAGTAGGGCTGTAAATAGTTTATACAAACTGTATAAACTCTGTATGAAATTTGTATATTTTATATGAGAATCGTATAATTTGTATATGGCGTACACTTTGTATGGAGTTCGCACAGACTATATAGACGAAAACATTTAACGTGCCATCATCAACGAAGCTGCCATACATAAACGACATTCAAAATATTTGACTTACTCTTTTCGACTTACTCTTTCACTACAAGAAAACACAAATTTAGTCACAGTGTGACTAAAAAAATTTGTCACGGTTTCTTAAACCGTGACTATATTGCCCCATTTTTGTCACGGTTTGAAAAGAAACCGTGACAAAGATATTAGTCACAGTTTTGTGGGAAACCGTGACTAACCTTTGTCACGGTTTTCCCCAAAACCGTGACAAAGGTTAGTGACCAAATTGTAATATCCAATTTTCCAGTGATTGAATTTATAATTTCTTCGAATTATTGTATCGAACCCTCAACTCTTTCTGTTATGCAATTTAATCCATAAACTTATAAAGTTAACAAAAGGTCCCACTTTTATTCCTTTCGTTATACAAATCAGTCACTACAACTTTCTACTTATGCCGTGACAAAGGTTAGTGACCAAATTGTAATATCCAATTTTCCAGTGATTGAATTTATAATTTCTTCAATTATTGTATCGAACCCTCAACTCTTTCTGTTATGCAATTTAATCCATAAACTTATAAAGTTAACAAAGGTCCCACTTTTATTCCTTTCGTTATACAAATCAGTCACTACAACTTTCTACTTATGCATTTTGGTTCTGTAATTTCATTAGTTCACAAATCAATCCTTGGCTTCTCCGATGACTCTTTCGTCGTCGGTGAGTCTCAACTTCCACCGGAGCTAAGCTCCTCGATTTGGGAACGGTGAACGGTGAGTGGTGGTTTTTAGATCTTGATTTAGATCTAGTTTTAGATCTGTCCTCTGGTATTAGATCTGGGAACGGAGAGCGGATAAGAGATGAGGATGGTGGTGGGAGGGCTGCCAACTCCGATTCAAATGCTTCCTTGCTCCATACCGGAGACCACCTCGGTACCGAATTCGGAGGATGGTTTCGGCGTTGGAAAGTTGGTGAGAGAGGAGAAGAGAGGTGGGTGGTTGGCTGAAATGGAGATGAGCAGAGGGGAAGAAGATGAGATTAAGAAGAAGGGTTGCAAGGGGATGGTGAAGGAAGAAGAAGGGTAAGAGGCTGTGCACGGAAAAAGAAACAGAGAAAGAGAAGAAGAAAATTGGAGGTGCAGAGATAAGAGGAAGAAGGGAAAGAGATAAGAGGGAGAAGATAAGATTTCATTTAATTTTATTATTAATCCGTGTCAGTAATTTTGTCACGGTTTTGGTTTAAACCGTGACAACTTAGTCACGATTTTGTGTTGAACCGTGACAAAGTTGTCACGGTTTTGGGTTGAACCGTGATAAAATAGTCACGGTTTTGGGTTGAACCGTGACAAAGTTGTCACGGTTTGTAAAACCGTGACAAATTAGTCACGGTTTTAGGTTGAACCGTGACTAATTTGTCACGGTTTTACAAAACCGTGACAAACTTTGTCACGGTTTTACAAAACCGTGACAACTTTGTCACGGTTTTCAAAACCGTGACTAACAAACCGTGACAAATCAACAATTTTCTTGTAGTGTTTCTCGGACCAAAATTAAAATTAGCCGAAAAGATCTCATTCATAATGAGATGAAGAAGATAAAAAGAACAAGTATGAGATAAGAACCGTTAGATTAGATGGTTTGGTTGTAAGAGGGAGGAAGGGCTGAACGGGCTAATAAAGGAAGAAATGAGGAGGACCGGATTTGGGACTCTGATCCGCTACAGCGGATTAAGTGGAAGGACAGGGAGGGCTAAGCCCATACGGAAAAATGAAGGAGAAGATAGGGTTTGGGGAAAAGAAACACACACTGACACAGGAACCGAGACAAGCTCGGCGATTGTGGGTGCAAAACTCGAGAGAGAAGAGAGGTTGGTGGCGGAAGGTTTTCCGATGAGAGGAGGGGGCTCAGGAGTCGTGTGGTTCGACGGCTTTGGTTTCGTTAGGTTGGTAATGGCGACCGAAAATTGGAAGAGAGACAAGAGTCGGAGAGAGGGCTTCCGACGACGGTGACGTTGTGGTTGAGCGACGGGAGAGAGCGGAGAAGGTTGGAGGGTTTTCGGTGAACCGAGGAAGTTTCGGAACCGTCGACCGCAAGGAATCGAGGCTGTCCAAGTAGGGGTCGCGGCGGTTGAGGTGCATGTTGCCGGCGGTGAAGGACTGATCGGAGAATAAGAGGGATGAAATCGTCCACTTCTGGAAGTTCGATGACCCAAAAACATTTTCGGAAGTTAAGTGACCTCATGTTAGTTTCTGGAACATGGATGATCGTTTTGTAATTACTACAATAATCGTTGTTTGTTCCCTAACTGCGAGGTGACTCTCGTTCCAGCAATTTATTTACGGTCTCCAATGCAGCATTAATCGGCGATTTTCTGTTCTAAGAACACGAGTAGACATGTCAGCTCCTTGGTGTCCCTCCTTCTAGGAATGCCCCTAACTCAAAACTTGGGGCAGTATTTGGGTGTCCGGTCCTCCATGAACGGGTAACAACTAAGACTTATCAAGAGATGTTGGATTGTATTGACAGGAAATTGTCAGGATGGAAATGAAATCTCTATCTCTGGCTGGACGAGTTACATTGGCACAATCGGTTCTGGCAGCTATCCCGGCTTATGCAATGCAGACCTCAGTTCTTCCGGTGAAAACATGCGAGGAGATTGATAAGAGGATTCGAGACTTTGTTTGGGGTACAACAACAGAAGAACGTAAAATCCATCTTGTGGCGTGGGATAAAGTTTGCTTACCTAAGGAGAGTGGCGGGCTCGACTTAAAATTGGCAAGACAGCTGAACCGAGCCTATCTTACAAAGCTGGCTTTCATATTCATAATGGATAAAGAGAAGCTTTGGACACAGGTTTTGCAACATAAGTATTTCAGATCTACAGAAGAAGGAATGGTGCTGCGGAATCACAAGTCGTTATCGCCGCTTTGGAAAGGTATTAAACAGGAATGGGGGACGATGCTGACAGGAGCTAAATCGGCAATTAGGGATGGGATGAGTACACATTTCTGGACAGGTTCCTAGGTCGACACAAATTTGAAGCTAATCGATCTCGCTAACCCGGATGACCCTTCCATCGAGGCCGATTGTATGGTAGCTGAGATGGTCACACCGGAAGCAAGCTGGGACTTTGAACAGCTTGAAAAATCCTTACCGCTGGATGCTGTTGATCTGGTTGCGGGGATGTCTCCACCGCAAGCCAACAAAGGGGAGGATGAATGGATATGGGGTCGGGAAAGCTTAGGACTCGTCTCCATAAAGTCAGCCTATAATCTGATATGTAAGAATGTTGAGATCCCGAACTCGACTCTGTGGAAAGCTATTTGGAATTGGAAAGGGCCAAATCGAGTTCGACACTTCCTCAGGCTTGCTGAGAAGAAGAAGCTTCTAACGAATATGGCTCGGCACCGAAGAGGTCTTACCCAGGATACGAAATACCACTGGTGTAATGCTAACGAGGAGTCGACTATTCATGTTCTCCGCGACTACTCTTTCGCGAGTGAAACCTGGAAGGCTATCAACGAATTCGAGGTCAGTTCTCCTGCCTGGAGAGTCCCGCTAACAGAATGGCTTCAAAGTTCTATCAACTCTGAGCTGGGTATGAAATTTGGTGTGGTGTGCTGGTCCTTATGGAAAGCAAGAAATGAAAGAATATTTGCCGGAAACAGAGATAATCCTTATACTGTAGCGATTAAAAGTAACAGATGGCTTACCATGATTAAGAGTGCCATGGAGCTGGAGGTGAATTTCCTGGAAGGTACAAGGGCAAAACAGGAGCAATAGATAGCGTGGATGGTAGGCCCAAGTGATGGAGTTACTCTAAACTCTGATGGCTCCGTGCTCGGAGTCAGTGATAAAGCTTCGACTGGAGGTCTGATCCGGGACTGTCATGGTCAATAGTGTCCAGGCCTATGCCATGAACCTGGGCAGATGTACAATAATTCGCGCGGAGCTACGGGGAGCCCTCGAGGGAATCTGACGTGCGTGGATATTGGGCTTTAGAAAGGTAGAGTTGCAGGTCGACTCTACAGCTGTGGTGGCCCTTCTTGGCGGTACAGATGAGTCGGTAAAATACCATCATGCAATGGAAGTGCTTGAATTTTGTGAATGGCTATCCAAAGAGTGGGAGATTATGATCAAACACGTTTACAGGGAAACAAATCAAGTGGCGGATTATCTGGCGAATGTTGGCCATAGCCTTCCTCGTGGTAGTCATTTGATTAGAGGTTCTGATTGTAACCTTGCGTATCACCTACGCTATGACTGTATGAGGATTTTAAAAACCAGATTGATTTATTGATTGGCCCTTGACGCCTCCCACCAAAAAAAATAATTTAGGTCGGGTCAAATTGATCTAACCAATTGATTTAAGACCTTGACTACTAATTCAAAATTAATTAACCCAAAATTCATTTTCGTTAACTTGAATAAATTAAACTGCGAGTTAAAAATTTA
Organism: Linum lewisii; assembly: GCA_034768395.1. Lineage (NCBI taxonomy): Eukaryota > Viridiplantae > Streptophyta > Magnoliopsida > Malpighiales > Linaceae > Linum > Linum lewisii. Next base: position 56,206,623 of record CM068300.1, read on the forward strand.
ATTCGAACTAAAATTCCTTTAAGCTTTAAGCAACGAGGAACCAGAAAAATTTATATTCTAACCGGTTAAACAGAACTGGGTCCTTACAACTCTACACAACTTCAAAGGATTTTGTCACCGAACCACAAACCAGAATTGGGTCGTTACATCTGTACACTGATAAAAATGGTTTCGTCCTGAAACCAAAACCTTCTGACCAGTTAACCAGAAACGGGTAGTTACAACCCCCTACAACTTAAAATGGTTTCGGCCCGAAATCATAACGTCCGCCAGCGAGACCTATCTGACTTAAGCTGACATTACTCGTCTTCCTTTCTCATGATAATTCACCAACTGATTAAGAATTTAAGCAATCATCTATAATTCACTAACACTTCCCAGTTAAACAACCACCTCGGTTCCTTGATTTACCGCAGTTCACTAACCAGCAAAACCTCTATAATCTTGTGCAAACCAAAAGTTAATCGTCTAATTCCTAAGGACCCCAGTTGTTAATTACTAACTTGCAAAATATTTCTAACCCAACTTTCTAAATCTTTTAAGAAGCCCAAATTGCTTTACTCCTCCGTTGCTCCGTAATCCGATAATCGAATCGTTCATCCTTTTACTTTAATCCCTCCATTTTTGTAACCATATTTAAGGTTCGATTCTTTATGTAATTCTATTCCCGTTAATTAACTTTAACCACATTTGATAATCAAATTCATTCATGTTTTGCGACACCTATTTCCTTACGGGTTTTGTAGTATTGGGGGCAGTTTCGGAGGAATATGTAGCCCCAATGGCACATTTCCGAACTATGTCCAAATAGGGGCAATTTCGCGGCCCAGACAACACAGCGCTCACCCGCCAGCGCGGCGCTCACCAGCAGGCCAGGAAAATAGCCGTTGCGGCACATTTGGCTACTAGCCGTTGGAGGTCACCCGGCGAGCGCGGCGCTGGCTAGTGAGCGCCGCGCTGGGTAGGAAACTAGTCCAGATGCTATATAAACCCCCTTTGGACCCTTCATTCTTCACACTTCATCCTCATTTTCACATTCTTGTCTCCCAATTTGGTTAGTTTTTACGACAGCATCATGAAGCAATTTCGGAATATGGCCTCTTCGAGTCGTCGTAAGTGAAATGGAGTTTCGGTTTGCCTTTCAGTTCTTCCTCATTTGTTTCGTTGCTCTAATCACTGCAAGAAAATACTAGATTAGTCACGGTTTTTTAGTCACGGTTTTTGTAACCGTGACTAATTAGTCACGGTTTTTAAGAAACCGCGACTACATTAGTCACGGTTTTTGGAAACCGTGACTAATTTAGTCACGGTTCCCAGAAAACCGTGACTAATATTTTCGCCAAACAAACACGGATTGCCACGTTAGCAATCCGTGTGCTAGCTCCCCTGCCAATCACTTTCTTCTTTCTTCTTCCCACCCTCCAACTTCTTCTTCTTCTTTCTTCTTCCCATTTCCCTCTCAAACCTTCTTCTTCTCTGAAACAGCAGTACCACCTCCACCCTCCGCTGGCGAGCTTTCGGCCGGTGAGCCCTCCACCGGCGAGTTTTCCGCCGGCGAGCCCTCCACGAGTTGTTTCTCCCATCCGTCGTCGAGCACCAAGGTCCCCTTCTCTCTGAAAACCATGTCTACTTCTATGTGCCTCCGACTCCGTTTCCCTTCCCTTCACAATTTCAGCATCGAGGCCTCGGCGGCGGCGCATCTGGCGAGTAGATCTAGCGGAGCCCATTTAGCGAGCAGAGGGCGGCGGGCTTTTCCGACGAGGAGGAGGCGGCACATCTGGCGAGTAGATCTAACGGAGCCCATTTGGCGAGAAAGAGGGCGGCGTGCTTTTCCGACGAGGGGGAGGCGGCGCATCTGCCACGCATCTGGCGAGGAGGAGGAGGTGGTCATTGGGAGAGGGCCAGCGCGACGGTTGTGAGAAGGCGGCCAGAGGGAGGCGAGCTTTTCCGGCGAGGGGGCGGCGGCGACATATTAGTTGATGGAGAAGATGACTAGTTTTTAATTTTTTATTTGTTAATAAATTAAAAATGTAATTTTTGTTAATTATTGTATTGACACAATAAATAAATTAAATGGAGTGACTAGTTCGTAATTTTCAAATTTTACCTTTGCAGTCACTAACTGTGAGTTTGCTACAAATGAAGCACATGGTGTTATTTGGGACCTTTTGTTAACATTTTAAATTTATGGACCAGTTTGCATAATGAAAGGAGTTGTGGATCAGTTTTTACAACGAAAATGACATTTTGGGTCACTGGAAAATTCGTAAGAACAATTTGGTCACTGGATTAGTCACGGTTTTTATATAAACCTTGACTAAATTGATTATTTTTTGTCACGGTTTTTATAAAAACCGTGACTAATATTTGTCACGTTTTCTTAATAAACCGTGACTAATATTAGTCACGGTTTCTATAGAAACCGTGACTAATATTAGTCACGGTTCCTTTAGAAACCGTGACAAAAAAAACTAGTCACAATTTATATAAAAACCGTGAAAAAAAATGATCGATTTAGTCACGGTTTATAAAACTGTGACTATTTTTTTGTCACGGTAAAAACCGTGACTAAAGGCAAAAAAAACCGTGACTAATTTGCTGTTTTCTTGTAGTGAATTACTGTTGTCATTCAGTTTCAGATTTCGAAAGGATAATGTACAAGATGAAGAAGCATGAAGAGGAGGATCTGTTCGTTTATGAAGGAGGCCTCGTCGAATGCAAGTGCGGGTTACGGGCAACCAGATCTATTGCCTACAATCTCGAGCGCTATTTCGGGTGCCCTCGCGAGAAGGAGGGTAAGAGTTGTGGCTTCTACGAGAAACTAGAGGTGCGTGAGGCTGTGGACGCGGTGACTAAGGAGAAGGACGAGGTTATCGAGAGGCAGAGAACCTCGATTCGGCGTCTCAGAGAACGGGTGAAGGGTCTCGATTCCCACAACTCAGTACTGCAGGGTTATAAATTCTACAATTTTATAACATACTTAGAATAATCTTTAATAATTGCATAAATATATAAATGCTTACATAAAATTAATCAATAATTGCATACATGATGGTCTTGGTAAATAAATTAATGTATTCCCTAAATAAATAAATTATGGTAACTAATTATTGCATTCAATCATGGTCATTACTAACTAATTATGCATATCATACATTTCCTAATATTCATCACATTCAATATTGATTAACCATTTCTAGATATATACTAACAGAGTACTAACCTCAGCGTCGAATACTAGAGCGGCGCGATGTCGATCACTGTCCCCCACAAAATGCTCGGGTCGCTCGGGCCAACGGACACGCCCTCGGGAACATCTCCAAATATGTAATCCATCTACGTTCAAACATGTATTCGTCACAAACCATAAACAATAATCAACACATAGCACTTAAGATTATAAGGCTTACCTCCTAAGCACGAATGAGGAATGACGAACGAAGGCTTTCTTTCGATTGATCGCTTTGATCACAATAGCTACAAATGCAATAGTCAAATTAGTAATCAAACTAATCAAAATACTAAAAAAGCATACTAAATTCGGATTCATACCTTGACAATTGAGAGAGAATGAGTGAGAGGTGTGAAGGATGAATTAAGAAGGTGGGTTTATATAGAAACTGGGGGGGGAGTCCAGCCAGCGCGGCGCTCCCTGGTAGTCCTAGGGTAACGGTCGGCAACGGCTATAAATGCAACGACATTATAGCCGTTAGGCGCGGCGCTCAACGGACAAAAAAATAAAATCCAGCCAGCGCCGCGCTGGCTGGTGAGCGCCGCGTTGTCTGGGCCGCGAAATTGCCCCTATTTGGACATAGTTCGGAAATGTGCCATTGGGGCTACATATTCCTCCGAAACTGTCCCCAATACTACAAAACCTGAATACAACAAGGCTCGATGTTCACCCTTTGGCAAAGCCTCATGTGGTTAACCTCATGCTTTCAATTTCACTTAAACGGTATCCACTTCCAAAATTTACTCACCCTTGATTAATTATCCTAACTTAACTGTTATAGAAACTTTTCTTCATCAAGTTTTCAAATCCCAAGAACGTTTCTCAACAGATGAAAGCATTAGAAAATTCATTTCAAACCACACAAGAAATCAAAACTTTAACCTCTCTTCTTAAACCAAAATTGATAACATCGACCTTCATTTTAGTTTTAAAACCAAATTGCTTTCAGATTTCTTATCGCAAGTCATTTAGAGGAAAATAAAAACCCAAAATCATAAAATTCTCATTTCCGCAAAGTTTAAATCCTGAAATGCATATTCCCTTTTCAAAGTGGTATAAAATATCAAGTACAAAAAACAAGGTTTTAAAATTTCTCAATAAATTAAAATTTTTCATTGGGATAATAGGTCGAGAGGCCCCTATACTATTAAAAGATAACAAACAAGCCCTCTTACAATTATGTACGCAAAACACACTCCTCTACTTAGAACGCTTAACAAACAAGCCTTCTTACAATTATTTGCACAAAACACACTCCTCTACTTAGAACGCTTAACAAAGAAGCCCTTCCGTTAGAATTTTGATAAACGCCGTTACGATTTTGCTGACACGTTATGCTGACGCAACCCGTAGGTTATCAGATTTGACATGTCAGCAAATTGAAACGACGTCATTATGCCTTTTGGTTGATGTTTATTGAGAAAGAGATTTTCATCCCCTTATCCTTTCTCTTATAATCACCCAACCTCCACCACAGGCTCTGCCGATCTCCAATCGACAAAAATCGATAATCCTTCTCCTCTGGCTCTTTTTTCCACCACCGACCCTAGTTCTAGCGGTGGCGGTTGTCCTTATTGGGCTTGTGATTGCGGTCATTATTAGCAGATGGATTATCGAGATTTGATGATTGGAGATTGGAGGTTGAGAACCTGTGGTGGAGGTCGGGTGATTACGAGAGAAAGGATAATGGGATGAAAATTCCCTTCTCAGTAAAAATCAACCAAAAGGCAAAACGACGTCGTTTTGGTTTGCTGACGTGTCAAATCTGACAACCTTTAGGCTGAGTCAGCATAACGTGTCAGCAAAATCGTGATAGAGTTTCTCAAAATTCTAATGGATGGGCTTCTTTATTAAGCGTTCTAAGTAGAGGAGTTTGTTTTGCACAAATAATTGTAAGAAGGATTCTTTGTTAAGCATTCTAAGTAGAGGGGTGTGTTTTGCGCAAATAATTGTGAGATGACTTGTTTGTTATCTTTCAACAGTACAGGGGCCTCTCGGCCTATTATCCCCTTTTTTTATTTAAATGCACATTTGAAATCTACAATTTGTTGAAACCCAACCTTTATTCTTTTCAAACCAACCAACGTAAAAGAATTATGAACACGATTCAAATCAAGAATTTCCACAACCTTTCAAATCATTTAAACTTCTTTTCTCCAAACAAGTTAAACCAACTTTCCATGAATTTAAATATCCCCTTAAAATTCCATTTTAAAACACCATGACAGATTCCTGTAACTCTCCTCAACTCATCGTCTTAACCAATTTCCAATCTACCAGTTAAGCGTCCATTCAAACTTTAATCACATGATAGCATCCTTGCTTTTGCTTCCAATTTTTTATACTCATTCCACATTCAACACTTCACAACCATCGTCTGGCCTCCATACCTTACTTTCGAATCCATCTCAAAAGCCTCCATTTCATTGCACCAACATGCCACTATAGGAATTGTCCTTCAGTTCCAGCACCTAGGCAACGCCAGTGATAGAACGACCGTTGCCCTTCACAAAACAGTCGTTCAAGAAGGCATAACCTCTTAGACCCTCAACTCTTAACCCTATTTGTAACACTTATAATCCTCGTGTTATGACTTCTACTTCCATAGTCCAGCTTCTCTGTTAGCTCTACTTTTGCTCGTATCAACCATTCCATCCAGACTCAGTAACCCTTCCATAACAGGTTCAACACTTCTCACCTCAATCTAAATTCAAGACTCTACTACCCTTACATCTCTATAACCAACTGAAGGGATTCATATGAACGATGACTGCTTCCTTTTTTTCATTCTTCATGACTTAGAAGGACCGAGAACAAAATAGTTCCAGTTGACACTTTTCAAATCACTTTCTTTTCTTAAAACTCATTTTCACTTTCAAAATCCTAACCCATTTTAAAACTTAAAAACCCTTGGAATGCCAGTACTGCATCGATGTTCTATCATCTCCATTAAAAGTGTAGCTAATCCCATAAAAGAGAGAACAAGTCACATATGCAGCAGAGGCAACCAGGCTCTGATACCATCTTGTAACACGCACTTCCGATTTCTGTGGTTGGACCCTTGAACCAGAAATGAGTACTACTATCGATAACAGAGAATAATCAAAACATAAATCAGAATTAAGACAACATAAATCTCATGAATAACATAAGTAAAATGTAATGTCTCATCCTCGACCCAACCCTTGAATTGGGGTTAGTCTTCAAGTTGGACCAAACATAGAGCACAACGGCCGTTATAGTGGACAGCAACGGCCGTTGTGGTGAGCTGTGTAACGGGCATTACAACTTTTTCAACGGGCGTTATAAGATGTTAGTAAGGCCCGTTACCAAAGGAGTAACGACCGTTATATGAGGCAACAAACTTAATTGTATTCAAGTCAGTCGAGATTAAAATCAAAGGATTGGGGTTTTGTCGGGGAGCTGAGAGAAAAGGGAATTTCAGAGGAGCAACGAAGGTTCTTTGGCTAGCCATGGATGATTAGATCGGGGTTTCAGGAGAAGAGGGAAACTCGGATTTATAAGAGGATCTCGCATTGGTATTCTATACTCAACTCTTCGTCCAGTTTTGATCTCTTATCTTCTGGTTGAACTAGGTAGCTCAGGGAGCAGAATTCTGGGAATTTGCGGATCGGAAACCAGGTTTAAATTAAGGGTTCTGCCAGTGTAAGGTGAGGGTTTTACGGTTTATAGTCACCTCAACATAAAGAGTTTATTTGATTAAGGTTCATGGACTTATTTTGGTGTTTGGTTGTTTGTATGTCCTTGTGACGGATATTTGAGTCTAACCACCAGTTGGCTAGACGCATAAGGTTAAGGGTAACTAACGGGTATTAATAATTTTGGTTTTGGTTAATGCCAGAGGCCGAGGAATGACAAAGTTGAGGATTACTGCCCAGCCATTCAGTGGCGGAGGGAACTCATTTAAATGGGTCAAATGACACCCCTGACCAAAAAATATATATAAAAAGCCTAGATAGTCACACTGCTGCGCCTCCGACAAACTACCACAATGAGACTTGAACACCTGCCCTCCTTGTTAATATTCAACAACCTTACCACTCCACCTCCAAGCAACTTACTGCCTATATTTGACAAACAAAATATCCATAATAGTGTAGTGAAGTAACAACAATTCAGTATTAATTAACTGACCTTTGAGTTTCCTACTTCCCCCAATAGATGATGACTTCTGAGCATAAAATATGGCTGCAGCCTCTGCAATTGCAGAACTCTTTTAGTCTTTTTCAACGAAATTAAAAGTTCCCTTTCTTACTTTCCCATTTGATTCTCTCGTTTGTTATCGACTATTCGCTATCAGTCACTTATCGTTAGTGGTCGAACTCTCTCCTTTCATATTGAGTGTTGTTGTGGTATGTTAAAAGAGGGGAATTCTAATCCTAAATTCTGAATATTCTTCAAACAAAAGGTAGTACAACTCAATTTTACTCACTTTGATTATTATATATTTATTGTTGTTGTGTTCTTCATTCTGATTTCATTAATTTTAAACTTATAGATGGAGAGATACTATTCAAAGAAATCAAAAAAAAACTCATAGAATTGTCGAAGAAACTGTCGAAGACTCTAATTTGGTTGCAAGCAAAGAACTCCTAATGTTTTACCAACGTTGACCCCATCCCAATTACCTCAATCTTCGGCAGCGATTCAAGGTGCAGAATTGCATCCAAGTAAGTCTCCCTCATTTGTTGTCAATGGAATTTCACTACAAGCTGATCCATGACTAAGATAGAGATTATAAAGTTTTCATCCTAATATACAAGACGAAGTTAGAAGAGCTAATATTGAAAAAGGTCTTTGTCAACCTCGAGGTCATTCTTTCCCTTTCAAGGATATTTGTGGGAATAATAGAAGGTTTAATTTTTCTTGGTTTGATACTTATCATTGGTTAGAATATAGTACTGCAAAAGATGCTGCTTATTGCTTACATTGTTATCTCTTTAAACAAAAGAAGGTAACATTAAGCAAGGTGGAGGTGATTGTTTTACTGGTAATGGTTTTTCATCTTGGAATAAGACAGATCGACTTGTGCGTCATGTCAGAGCCACTAACAGCTCACACAATGATTGTGTGAGAAAATGTATAAGTGCCTTGATGAAACAATCACAGAGCATAGTCAGTTGCTATTAATAATACAGGATGATCAAAGCAAGAAGGATTATCGCACTCGCTTGGAGGCTTCAACTGAATGCATCACTTGGTTAATAAGAAATGGATGTCCACTTCGTGGACACGATGAATCAATGAAATCAAACAAAAGAGGATTATTTCTTGAGCTTTTAAAGTTTTATTCTCGTGGTAGAGAACATATAGAAAGTGTTGTGATGCAGAATGCCCCAAAGAACCTTCAAATGACATCTCCTGATATTCAGAAGGATATTGTTCATGCGTTGGCTGCTGAAACAACTAAGCTAGTTGTTAAGGATATTGGAGATGATGTCTTTTCTATTTTAGTGGATGAAGCTCGTGATGCGTATGTTGATAAGACAGGAAGTGTTGTAGAGAGATTTCTGGTATTTCTCATGTTGCAAAATACTAGGAATGAGATTGAGTCAATGCTTTTGAAACATGAATTGAGGTTTTCAAAAATAAGGGGACATGGGTATGATGGAGCAAGTAACATGAAAGGATAAATTAATGGGTTGAAAACATTAATTTTGTCAAAAACTCCTTCTGCATATTATATTCACTACTTCGCTCATCAACTTCAGTTGACACTAGTTGCTGTTGCTAGAAATCATGGTGAGATTAGTTTGTTCTTCAATGTTGTTAGTGTCTTGACTAATTTGGTTGGAGCATCGTGTAAACGAAGAGATATTGTTCGAGAAACTCAAGCAGAGAAAGTTGCAGATGCTATTTCTTGTGGTGAAATAGAGATAGGACGAGGTTTGAATCAAGAAATAAGTCTTAAAAGACCATCTGATACTCGTTGGGGATCTCATTTTGCTACTCTTGTGAATTTGGAACTTATGTTTTCATATTTGATTGAGGTGTTAGATGTTATTCAGTATAATGGAAATTCTATAACAAAAGGTGAGGCAATTGATATGCTGCAGAAACTTGAAACCTTCAACTTTGTCTTGATACTGAAGATGATGATTCGAATATTGTCAATCACAAATGATTTATCTATAGCATTGCAAAAGAAGGATGAAGACATTGTTAATGCTATGCATCTTGTTAATGTTGCAAAGTAGAGGTTACAACACTTGAGAGATTGTGGATGAGAGTCTCTACTTGATGATGTGGTTGCATTTTGTGTCAAGGAAGACATCAAAGTTGTTGAAATGAATGATGCTTATGTCCCCCCTGGAAGGTCTAGGCGTAAGGGCCAACAACTAACAAGTTCACATCACTTTCGAGTTGAAGTGTTCTACACAGTTGTAGATATGCAGCTACAAGAACTCAATAATAGATTTGATGAGGTTAATTGCGGGTTATTATGTTCTATGACTTGTTTAAGCCCAAAAAACCTTTTGGTGCTTTTAACAAAGAGAAGTTGATGCGCATGGCTTCATTTTATCCCGATGAGTTCTCTTCCATCCAGATGAGATTACTTGGACACCAGTTGAATTCCTATATTTTTGATGTACCGTCTGATGAGAGATTCCAAGACTTGAAAGGGATTGATCATTTAGCAAAAAAAAATGGTTCAAGACGGAGAAGCACAATGTTTATCCACTAGTCTATCTGCTGATTAAACTGACACTTATCTTGCCTGTTGCAACGACAAGTGTTGTGAGAGCTTTCTCAGCTATGAGCTACATCAAAAACAAGCTCAGAAATCGCATGGGTGATCAATGGTTAAATGACACATTAGTTGTATACATCGAGAGAGATATGGCTGATAGATTAAACACTGAATGTGTCATTCAACATTTACAGAATATGAAATCGTGACGCGTTCGTTGTAATTGTAAATAAATGTTTTATATTATATGAACATTATATTTTGAGTTTAATAAGATAATTTTATTTCATTTTGTCAAGACATTAATCGACACTCCTCAATCAATATCCTGGCTACGCCACTGCCGCTATTAACAGGTTAGTACAGAATTTAAGTGCTGGTGGCCCACCCTCTGATTTCGCAATCCCCTAGTTAACGGAAAAAGGTAAAGATTTTGGTGGTTCGTATCTATCGAACATTCAGGGAGGTCTTTAGAGACCAGGATTTACTGGAATGATAAGCTAGGGGCTGTTGTCACTTCTTACACGTAACTTAAGGGTGGTGATCTTTTGCCGGTAAGGTAAGGGTTTCCAGGTTTTGTCTTGTGACGGGTATGTCAAGGGTTTTTGCCTTGTGAGCTTGTGGGTTAGACACTCAGTCATTAGCACTAACCCTATTTTTCCTACTTTCTGCTTTGGTGTTCTGGATGGGTTTGCAAGTATGTGGATCTAGAGCTGTAGAGAGTGAGCTGGCGTTATCATTGGGGGATGTTTGTCGGTTTTCTTGTATTTAAACCTAGCCTTGTACTAGCACATTGTAATAGCATTGTATTCTATTGTTACCGGGTTGGCCCTTGTAATGTTCATTTTGTAGTAACCAAATTTTGTCCGGGCTCGCAAATTACCAAATGACCAGTGGACCGTTGTTTATTGATCCTAAATAGTATGTGGCGCGTTTTTTTAGCTAGATTAACTTAGGTTTAAACGTTTGAGATTCGAAGTTTTGTAGCTTTGATTGATTTCGAGCGAATGGGTTTGGGCTTTCGGCCCACGATTGTTCTACGATTTGGGCTTTTAGCCCATTTGTTAGGAACACAGGTATTGGGCCATCCCTAATCAGTTTCTAAAATTTATCAAAGAGGAGAGGGTGTGGGCTTTAAGGCCCACTCGTTTTTACCTAAGTCCAGATTAGGGCTATCTGTTTTTTTACCTTAAGTGGTAATTTTTGGCTTGTTTATGCCTTCCTTTTACTATATAAGAAAGGGTGGGGAGGTCCCCCAGGGAGAGGCAACAGAAAAAGAAAGGGGAGAAAAGGGAAAGAATCAGAAAGAGAAAAGCGTCTAATAAAGGGGTTTCCCCAAGAACACTTTCTCCTTCTTCTTCTTACTCCAATCTCAAAAAATACCCAGAAACATAAAAACTTCAAGAGCAAAATAAAGACTTCAAAAGTTCAGCATCAAGTTCAGGAGAGGCACAAAGACAGAAAAGAGAAAGCAGCAATCCAGACACTCATCCTCCCTTCCTACCACTAAACCTACCACCTAACATTACAAGATCATAGAGAAGAACATAACGAAAGGAGAGGAAGAGAGTTTTTTACCTTTCTTTGCATGTCGCTTTGTCGCTGCGCCACCTCCGGTTTCGATGCCATCTCATCGATCTCGCTGTTGGACTGCTTATCCTCCCCCATCGTCGGAGATGGGAGAGGCTTCTTCCCTTTTGTTTCTTCTGGCCAACAGAGGGCCGAGAGAGGGAGAGGGGTTACTAGTGGCGGCGGCGGTGTGGATTTAGGTAGGCCTTCGTCCCACCACCGCCGAAGTCGAGAGGAAGAGGGTGTTTTGGGTTTTCGAGAGAGAGAGAGAAGGGAGGTTGAGGAGTAGCAGTGGCGGTGGTTTAGGAATAGTTAGGTTTTTTTTCTGTTTAGGGTTAGAAGGTGAGGAAGAGAGGATTTTGGTTCTAGAGAATTCAAGAGAGAGAGGGAGAGGGAAGAGTGGGGAACGACGGTAGTGAATAGTGTAAAAGGGGGGTTTCTCAATCCCCTCTAGGTTTTTTATATGGCGCAATAGGGTTTGACGATTTTACGAAATTGCCACCGTCCCGTCTATTTACGGTTTTGCCATTAATGAATTGGGTGGGCTGGCCGATTTTCTGTCTTTTGGGCCGAAATTGTTGAGTCTATTCCGTGTTTGGTTCATTTAATCAAAACAGACCCTAATTTTAATACTAATCATTTTTTTTGTAGCCCATGTTGATGTAAATTTGATCCACAATTAAAATGGTCTTGATTAATTAAGGACAAAGAAACCCTTTTATGTTTAAATTTAAATATTTTGTTAATTAAAGAATTTGATTTAATAAAATTTCTTAACTAATTTGATATTGAAATTCGGTCGTTTCCGTGGATTGTATGCTAATCATCGATAAGATTTAAGTCCGTCAACTGAGCTTGTCATTAGGAATTAGTAACGACTACTTTACATTCGTGAAGTATTGTGGAAATCCCGAGCCAAAAACAAACTATCCAAGCATTTAAAATCAAAGTCAATATCATTTCGCACTCGTAAAACACCGTGGGAATCCCGAACCTAAATTACCCGAAACCATTAAAAACCCTTGAAATTAGTAACGAAAGCAGACCCGTGAAAATTCTCCCCTTTAAATATAAATAACACTAAATAAGATAATAAAATCTTAAAAGCAAATTGTTCCTCAAGCTTATATAAAAAAAAGCAACAAAACTTTAAAAGATAAAAAGTACCCTAAAACCAACCCTTTAAAAAAAACGAACTACATGGACTTTGATTCCGGTCTCCGAATACGTATGCAGTCACTCGACTCGAGTCCGATTTTAAAAATCCCCCCTCCGTTAAAATTTTATTAATATACACTAAATTAATAAGAAAACATTAAATTTTGAATTAGTAACGCAAACCCTAAATTAATAGGGAGTGTGAACGCCTCTCTCCTTAATCAGCCGTCAAGAAAATAACCTTATCGTGATTGGTAGTGCTAGTTTTTTCGGGCGTTGTGGGGGTGCTAATCCTTCCCCACACGTAACCGTCCCCGAATCCCGATCTCTGTTTCGTAGATCTAGTCCAAATCCGGTTGGATAACCCAATTTGGACACCTAAGCGTCCAATCTGCTCTAACGATTGGTGGCGACTCCAAAACCAAAAATAAACTCGAAAAGCTTCGGAGGTGCCGGCCCGTCGCGGATGGAAACGTTCACGACACATTTGATGGTCATCTCATAACTCCTGGTTATCATTTACTTTGTCTTTGCACTCTTAATTGATTTGTCGTACTTGCATTGAGTTAGTAACCCCCAGGTCTAGTAATGCATGCGTTGAACTAGTGGTTCAACCGAGTCTTCTAGGATGGGGTGTTACAATGACTATCATAGACTGGTTATCTTCTAGCATATATGTATGCTATCTACTCTTTCGAGGCGTCCTGAACCTCAAGGTGGAGAGATATTCCATACTCGTATAGGGACTAGATTTACAGAGACTATGGTATTCAGAGTCTGCTTAGTTTCATGGTCTTGCATTGTGTTACATTTTCTGAAAGGGTTTTCAAATATGTAACAAAAATAGTGTTTCTTGAGTTCAATAAGTTTGGGAAAAGAGAGGGGTTAACGGGAAGTACGGCCCTCACTCCAGCTTCGGAAATGAGAAAGTAACGATAAGAGAAGTAAAGGTCGGGAGAACGTCTGGTTGAAGGATCCTAAGGATGGGATCGGAAGTTCTGGTTTTTTTAGATGTGGTTCGATCAGTAAGAGAGGTGCAGAGGTTGTGTCTGGGTTCTAAACAGAAGGATGAGTCAAGGGCAACAGGCATTATGAAGTACATAACGATCGTAGTGTATTATTTGGTAACGGGCATCACATAGCATGTAACGCCTATTGTAGGAAGAGTGTAACGGCCATTAGAGAGCATGTAACGGGTGTTATAGGTTCTCAAGGCTCAACATAAATAATGGTTTTAGGGAAACAAATTTGGGTTTCGAGTTTGGTGGTGGCTATAGTTTGGTGTTGGTGTTCGTTCTTAGTACAATCAAGTAGGTGGCACTCAGGGCAAAACTTTAAAAAGGAAAGTAAGGTCTTAGTTTTCGTGATGCCACTACTACGTCGTACGCCGCCTTCTCTACTGCCGAGTACTCTTCTCCGCACCTATCAGCGTTTTACTTGTGTAGAAGACCGTCTGTTGTTCCGATCCCTCACTTCTTACCAGTGCTGAGCTTACAACGAATGAAGATATCGCGGTGTACATGCTCAACGTGTCTCCTTCTTTTGGTGCCACCAGTACTAGGGGCGTAAACAGGAAGACTTTTAGTTCCTCAAATTCCTTGGAGTATTCTTAGTTCCAAGAAAACTTGGCAGCTTGCTTTTATTGTGACGAAGAACAGGGCACAACTTTCAACGGCTTCAGGAATGAATCAGTTGATTATTGTTAAACGCCCTGTGAACACTTGTACTTCCTTCATTGTTGCTTGAGGGCTCGTGTTTATTATTGCCTCAATTTTCTTGGGATTTGCTTCTATTCCCCTTCTTGTAATGATATATCCGAGGAACTATCCTAAGGATACTCCGAATATGCACTTGGTGGGGTTGAGACGGAGGTTGTATTTTTAGGGAAGAAAGAAAGAGGAGTCAGTTTGAATTAGTTTAGGGAATACTAAAGATGAAAGGTCGAGTATGTGCGCCAGATGTGGACAACTTAAAAAAGGAAATATTGGATGAGGCACACTCCTCTGTATATGCCATGCATCTTAGAGCAACAAAGATGTACTACACCATCATGCCACATTTTTTGTGGCCATGAATGAAAAGAGAGGCAACTAAACATGTTTTAACTTGTTTATTGTGCCAAAAAAACAAAGGTGGAGCATGAGGGCTTGTTGGTAAACTACAACCATTGCCAATATTTGGAGTGAAAATTTGAGCATGTATCTATGGACTTTGTGAGCGTACTTTCTCACACAAGGGAAGAGAAAGATGCGGTGTGGGTAATTGTTGATAGAATAGCTAAGGTTGCTCATTTTATTCCAATAATTAATATTCAAGCCCAACAATAAAGTGTTGGCAAGGTTATACGTGGAACATATCATAAGGTTGCACGAGGTTCCATTTTTTTATTGTAGCAGATAGAGATTTTAGTTTTACATGAAAGTTTACATCAAGCATTGGGAACAAAGTTAAACTTATCTATTGCATATTAGTGATAGACAGAGAGGACAAATATTACCTACTATAGTAAGAGTTGTTACAAGCAAACTCTACCAAAGGTAATAGTCTCACTCCATGGCTTCTCAAACTCATTCACACAAGTCCTCAACACCTCTTCAAGGGTTGAGGACTTGTGTGAATGAGTTTGAGAAGCCATGGAGTGAGACTATTACCTTTGGTAGAGTTTGCTTGTAACAACTCTTACTATAGTAGCTTGGGTACCACTCCATATAAGGCACTATATGAACGAAAATGCATAAAACTTTGTTATGTTGGGATGAAGAGGGGGAAAGGCAAACCACTGGACCATAATTAGACGGGAAACGACTAATAAGGTAAAAGTAATCCGGGTGAGAGTTATGGTAGACCAGGATCGGCAGAAGTAGTATGCGGACGATCGAGGCCGAGAAGTGAGTTATGATATTGGTGAAAATACTTTTTTTAAGGTATCTCATTGGAAAGGTATAATGAGGTTTGGAAAGAAAGGAAAGTTATCTTCGAGGTACATTGGTCCATATGAAATCATTGGTAAGGTGGGACCGGTTTGTTACGTTCTAGCATTATTTAGTTATTTGAACAGAATTCATAACGTGTTTCATGTAAGTATACTTAAGAAGTATCATGTGGACCCAAACCATATCATCAAACCTGATGAGGTACATTGGGCCATATCGACGCAGGGCCCTCACGTAGAATTGCTTAATCCAAGAAGCTCGAAGTTAATCTTTTATCCACTTCTTGCCTCGAATCAAATTCCTTGATTCTCCGATCCTAGAAGGGAAAGTGGATTAGAATTTTGATGTGAACTTAACCCACCAGAATGACCAAAAGGAAAATGGATTTGGATGGGAGATAATTTCATCGTCCCATCCTTTTCCCATGGCTGAACTTTCAGATTTCTCAATTCCCTAATTCCATTTAAGTCAAACATCAAATTATCCATCGATTACACAACAAAAGCCAAGGGTAGGGGGGGATAATTCACATAACTACTTTTTATTTTCACCCCCATTTTCCGCCACACACTCAAAAACCCACTCCCCCAATAAAAGTAACGGTGAGGTAGAGGGAAAGTAACTTACTTGATAATTACAAGTTTGACTTCACTGGATGAGAAGGATAGTAAATAATTCGAATGCAACCGTAGGATATATAGTGGAGGGAAAAATCTAGGTTGATTAATATAAGCGGAAGGGGGGGGGGGGGGGGGTCCGTCTTGTGGAAGGGATTAATTTAGGGGTGGGCTTCATGTTTGCATGATTGAAGAAGGAAAGAAAGTGCAACTGCGTGAACTGGGAGGGATTAAGCAAGGGTTTTATTCCCTACTGCCAACCAGAGTTTTCCCACTTAGAAGCAGACAAAATAGTCTTGTTGGACAACCCCCTTGGTCTTTCACCGAAACTAAAAGAGAGAGAGGGCCAATGACTGTCCGACGAGAAAATAGGTATTGGCAAGCCCTCCTTGTTTCCCATAGCCACGCTACATGATAGGTCATATGTCCATTGTATAATATATGGTGGCTTCATGCACTAATCCCCCACGTACACTTAAGAATAAATGCGACATTTGATTTACGGATACTAACAAGGTTAATGATAGGGTTTTGGTAGAAATTATTATTTTCCAAATACTACTCGTTAGAAAGAACTCTTTCATCGAACAAGTTTGATATGAATAAGGATGTTGCAAATCCCATGTGTGCATGTCATAATAGTAGCAGCATACCTCCGGAAGTATATATATTATTGGACTGATATTGAATATACTATTTTTCATGGTCGAGGTGCGTATGGGTTTGGTGGCATACCTCGCTCCCTGGGCAGCAGAATGGGAGCCAAAGAAGGCATTGGAATATGTATGCCACTGATCAGGTTGATGCCAAGCAGGCTAAAAACCCGAAGGAAGGAGAGGAAATAACTAGAAGTGAGAGTAGCTAAAAGCAAGGTTGGGGTTGTCTTAAGCAGGAAATGGATAGTGATGCACTATAGGACATGCCAGGAAAGGAGCCACAATGCTCAACGATGCCCAGACATACAAACTATATAAGCTAAACATGTTCAAAAAGTGCCATCTGCTAGGTGTAACAGGAGGGCAAGAGAAGCCTCACCAGAAGAGGATCGGGCCCCAAGAAGGAGGACTTCTGGAAAGTGTCACCAAGTTGGTCATAATGCTAGAACCTTCTCTCGACAAAGGAATTCAAGTAAACAATTGTGTTTAGGCTATGTTATACTTAGCATGAGTGGAAGGCTTGTCTAACTTGTTCTTCATCTTTTGTGCAGGTTGTGGTGGATCCAAATACCTCTAACCAAGTTTGAGAGCTTGAGGTTTGAACTGCAATGTAGGGAGTGGTTGTGTACACAAATGAAGTTACTGGAAATACATACTACATGGTACATATTTCACTGCATAATTACTTGCCATAATAGACATTGTTATCTTCATGCTGCAACCAACATGCATTGGCTTGGTTGTTATAGGGTGCACTAGGAGGAGATTTGGGAGCATGCGCTAGAGATTCCTAGGTAATGGAGCATCTTTCGTCGTAGCCACCACCACTGTAACATCCCAACCTTTCCTGGCAAGATATTGTCCGCTTTGGGCCCATCCCTCACGGATTTGTTTTTGGGTGTTTGTGGGATTCAAACCCATGACCTCCTCCTTTCAAGATCAAGCCCCCACCACTACACCTCAAAACGCGTCACTCAGTAAGGTTGGATTATTCCACATAGCCCATGGATCTCCCATGTGCTTTGTCGATGTGGAATTTTCCTAGGTTGTCACATACATCCCCCCTAGGGACTCAACGTCCTCGTTGACGTTTGCCCTACCATAGTTTAATAGGGACAAGAAGAGGCTCTAATACCACTTTTAACATCCCAACCTTTTCTGACAAGATATTGTCCGCTTTGGGCCTAGCCCTCATGGATTTTTTTGGGTGTTGGTGGATTCAACCCATGACCTCCTCCTCTCAAGATCAAGCCCCCACCACTACACCCGAAAACGCGTCACATCAGTAAGGTTGGATTATTCCACATAGCCCATGGATCTCCCACGTGCTTTGTCGAAGTGGAATTTTCCTAGGATGTCACAACAACCACCTGATACGCATCTGTCATAGGGGAAGGATTGAAAGGGGGCAAACAAGGGACAAAAACATTATGTGATGGATATGCATTTTACCATCTTGTGTATCCAGACTTGGGAAGTTTGTAGTTGGGTTCTTGCTTATTTTGTGATGGATATGGATTTCACCATCTTTTATATGTAGGCATGGTAATTTTGTAGTCAGTGTGTGGATATTCTAGCTAGCTTGAGTAGTGACATTTTGAAGTTGAACATGGAAGGCTAGTAGTGAAGTTGGCAATCTATGAAATGTCTTTTCGGATATTTTGCTTCTATTCGCCGAAGTCAATTCATTCATATGACATAAGCATAACACCACCACTAACCTACCACTATCGTTGGACTCAAGAACTGCGAACATAAGCAATACACAAAGCCACAAGGCCAATAGAGATCCACACAAAGTAAATTTCCTTCCTTATTTTTTTGGAGATTATGTCTAATAGATCGGAGTTCATCTATAACCTTCTTCTTTTCTATGACCTCATCATTCCTTGGAATCAACCCATCACCAAGCTTTGGTCTTCCATCCGTCCATTTGAAAACCCCACAATCTGTCATGTTATCTTGTCAGTATGGACAACGGTAGAACTACTAACCATTATTCTTCGAAGTTTGTGAGACTAGCACAATCAATTGACGATTATGAGAACACTTCACCATGCCACACCAAGCCTTCAACACGCTTGTCAACCCTGAACTTGTTTGGGACTGGAAGGACACCTAATCAAATTGGCATTGGGGAAGACGAGGATCTACTAAGATAAATCTCATGGAGATTCTTAAGTATTTGGAAAGCTCGTGAATGGCTTTTCGTTGGATTGAGAAGGTTTCGAGATAAACGATAGATGATGTGAAGGAAGAAGAAGGCAGAGAAGATGTTTGTGGCGACAAGTAAGGATGAGGAGAAACTTACGATTTGGAAGACAACAGGGGGAGAAAGTATTTAGGTTTCCAACATTGGGATACCTTTTAAACCCAAAAATCAAGCATAAATCGCCAGCAAAATTACACAGGTGTAAATTTTTTGTCCTTAAAGAAACCACGTCAGTTTCTAGTGGAGCATTTCAATCTAGTCAGGTAACTCCGTTGGCAGAACTAGCGTAAAAATGACTGAAAACTAATGACATGTCATGTGAAACGTTCAACTCAATAGGTTGTGTCCCCTGAAACATATGCAATAGATAATATATACGACGATAATGATCGGAAATTTTGTGCCACTGATGGGTTTTTTCCCATGATTATATGTCATTTAAACGACATGATGCGAGAAATTGATATGTGTATAATTTACTATACTATATATATGTCTTGTTCTTTGTATTGTTATATTGTACCAAAATGACGATTTCGTCCAATTTCTATCCACCGTCGGATCTTAGATACCTAATCTAACAGTTCTTAGTAGTGTTCTCGTATAAGAACACTAATGGTTGTTCTCATGGCAGGTGAACCGGATAATAACGTTCATGACTTTCTTTTTTGGTAGCACAAATGCTCGACATGACATTTGTAATTCCACCTAACTTTTTTTCTATTCTGAGATCGTTTTCGTGGGATAGTCGTACATTTAGATTAAGTGTTAAGTCATATTGAGAGATTTACCAAGTTTTGGCATGGAAGACATTCAATAGCGCGTCGATCCACATAATTCGCGAGACAAGAAACTGTGAAGAGGCGAGTATCAAGGCAAGATTTCAGGGATGAGCAAATGTCGGAGACTGTCACACCACCTTTCTCGATGAAAAAAAATCATTGTTATTGATCTTCGTCAAGACCTGGCTTGCATCACCTACAATGTTTACCCTTGGTCAACTATGGTTATAGCATTGCATACAATTATTCCTGAAAGCCAAAAATTTGACATGAAAATATTAATAATGTAAGGATAAGTGATATATGTTGAGAAGAGGAGATCACTACTTGAGTTATGGGCTACCAAGTCTGTCGCTCCTCCCATTAGACAAACACTGCACTATCTACATTAATCTTCAAACATGTTCGACGAGATGGGCACCGAATGTGAGAGCGGATGGTCAGAGAATGAGCTATTGAAGTATCAACCAAAAGTAAAAAAGAGGTTTGTCTAGGTTATAAAGGTAACGACATGTAAGGGTGAAAGAAAGAATTAGAAATGACCGAACACAACTCAATTAGGAGACTTCCAAATTCTTAGCCAACAATTACAACAACAACAACCAATTGAAAGTTTGTAACACTTTCAGCCTTTTTCATAGATAAAGTTTAACCATCATCCATTTAACACATTTTCAATGGTGGTAACTAAAAGCACTTGAAGAATTACACATTTTTTCCCAAAGAGATAATAATACAGAAAGGAGAACAAAAATATCACAAGTTACAGAGTCTTCTTCTTCTCTCTCTTCTTCTTCTTCTTCTTCCTCCTCCTTCATTCTCATTCTTTCACAGACCCAAACAGATTCTCCTTTCTTGAAATCGATGCAGAAATTTCGCGGAGAGCAACAGCTAAACTCTAAGCAAGTATAGACTGAGCTCAGGGCCACCAGATCCATCTGGATTCATCATGTAAAACGCTTCCGAATCCTTTGAACCAACTACTCTCTCAAACCTCGCCCTCATATACATCAGCTCCCCAACTTCCTTCTCCTCCTCCGCCGGCAACACTCCGGCGCCCATAGAAATCGGACCCACCGCCGTGAGAACCCTCCACTCCTCCTCCCCACACTCCCTCCTAATCGCGTACCCAGATTTCTTCCCATTACAGTAACTCCTCCACATCCCTTCCTCCAGCAGCTTCTTCTTCCTCCTCTGATCTCCATTACAACTACTCTTCTCACACTCGAGCGCAATCCTCACCAGCCCGGACGCCATCTCCTTCACCAGCACGCTAGTCGGAGTCGCCATCTCGATTAGGAACGCCGGCCTCTGCTTCGGATCCTCCTGGAACGCGAAATGGACGTGCCCTCTCCGGTACCCGAACAGAGTCCCCACGACTCTGTTTCCCAGGCCGGAATTCCGACTACTGCAATTACCCCCTCTGCCACCGAA
This sequence comes from Linum lewisii, assembly GCA_034768395.1. Taxonomy (NCBI): domain Eukaryota; kingdom Viridiplantae; phylum Streptophyta; class Magnoliopsida; order Malpighiales; family Linaceae; genus Linum; species Linum lewisii. The sequence continues at coordinate 56,227,928 of CM068300.1, forward strand.
AGCAGTGAGAGCCGATCGGAGCTTGGTGGAGAGATTGTTCTTCTTGGGAGAGGGGTAGGGGTGGGGATCAGGTTGGTCGTAATTGGAAGTGAAATGCTTGGAAGATGAGCGGAGGTTATTGAGGATTATTTCTTCTTCGTCTTCATCTTCGTGTTCTTGATAGTGGTGGTCGGTGATGCCGCCGTGGTGGAGCTCGAGGAGTTTCTTCTTCCAGTTGAAGTAGCGCCTGGAGAGGGAGAAGGAGGAGTCGTGGGAAGTCTTGGCGGTCATGATTGTGCTCATGATGATTGTGGGTTAAGTTTGATTATAAGACAAAAATGGCGTGAACAAGTAGTGAAGGTTGGTTTGAAATAGGAGAGAAACTGGGAGTGATTCGTTTCGTTTGGTGGTATTTATTAAGGGTGTTTATGAGGTAGAGAGAGTGAGAAGGTGAACTGAAGGAGACGACAATCCTGACAGGTGAACAGCCCTTTACCTAAATTCAGCAGTAAAGTCCACTATTTTGTTTTTGCAGAAGCAGATTGGAGACAAAACCAGAGGAGATTGAATATTTGGACTCTGTGGTGGATGTGGGAAGTGAAGAGATATATATATATATATATATATATATAGTCAAGGAATAGTGGAATCTAATGGGGGGATGGTGACAAATGTATGACTATTTGCATGTTTATTGCCTAATTGTCTCCCCAATTTCTCACTATATGGGTCAATTGTTTTAGTTAAACTACATAACCTAAACAAAGTTATGGATCATGACTTTCTATGTTATTGGATAATCTGGCCGTTTGTTTTGTTATCATTTTGACCCAAATACATTTGTTCACCTCTCAATATCGCAATTTATAACAAGGTTGTTACTCTTGTTAGTGATAGGGTTGATGAAAACAAATTGTGGACAAGTACTTTACTTAGATAATAGCTACTACACTAAAAATTTTAGAGGCAGATAATTTACAATTACCTCTATAGGTTGTATGATTAGTTTTTTGAAGGCAGATAATTTATATGCAGCTACATGTTGTCTGATTAAAATTTGTAGAGGTAGTTTACTTGTAAACTATGTACTATTTTGTATAGATAAGTGTTAGATGAAATATAATTAATTTTTTTTTGAAAAGGTGAAATATATACGTATGTATAATAAATACTGATGATTTTCTTTTCTAATAATGATTAAGGAGAATTTACATTTTTCAATTTTGATTTCTTTCCTTGGCATAGTTTCTGCATATCATTGAGTTTTGTAATTCATATTTAAAATATGCGTAGAAAAAATCAATAACTCCTGCCGAACCAAGTGAAAAGAACTTGAGTTTCTACACATTTTTTTCAACCCTCCGAGTTGAAAAGAAGTGTCTCTTAAAAAAAGTGTCTTTTAGAGGCAAATACGGCGTGCCTCTGTCGCCATGTTTTGTGTAGTGATTTGTAAATCTCTAGCAAACAAAACTATCTTATTCAATACTCAACATTCAACGTCCTCTTTCAATATAACGTTTTTTTCAATTACATGATTTTATCCAACACTACAAGAAATTTTTAGTTTTCTGCGACGTTTTTTTTTGTGACAGACTATTTTTCGTCGTTACTTGTTAAAGTTTCGGCGACGTTTATAGTAATTTGTCACTCCAGATGCTATGTCTACGACGACAGATAGAATATGGTTACCAAAAGTCTATAATCATTTTGCGATGAATTTTTTTGTCGCGGAAAGGTGAATCTACGTCGCCTAAAGTGTATGTGCTTTGTCGATGGCTATCCATCTGTGCAAGTTCTAATCTGCTGGAAGAAACAATAAAATTAAGAAAATTTTAGGCCTAATACCTTTATACAACATGAACTTTAGGTTTATTACGAGTTGATACATACTGTTTGCCGAATTCCAATATTGACACGACCTTTTGAGCACATTTTTGAAATTGGCATGCCGTCAATTTTCGAGCAAAATCATCCTACATGGTATAATGGACTTAGCTGGCCGTGTCCAAATTCTGACGTGGCGTGTTACATTGCTGCCAAGTCAGAATTTTTATTTTTAATTTTCCATTTCCCTTTTCTTTTTTCTTTCTTCCTCCTCCCTTTCTTTATTTTTTCTCTCCAATGGCGAATCACTACACCAATGAAGCTATTATTTTCTTAATCATCTTCTCCTTCAACTTCATCTACTCCTTCTGCCTTACAAGAATAGTCGGTTGCTATTCTTATTAATGTTCCCGGCCTCGCTTGACGAAGACGATATCCGGCACCACCGTCGTTGGTGGAGGGAACATTGGATTCTGAAATAGATCGAACAGGCTAGAAGAAGGGGTCAAAAACATTGGTGGTCACCTAAGTTTGGGGGTTGTAACAGTCTGGTCACCTAACTTTGTTTTGTAACAAAACACTCATTTATGTTTAAACAATGTAACCGAACAATTATTTTGGTCACTTTTGATGACAATTTAGGCCTAATTGACACCTAAACATGCAACATCATCGAACATAATATCTTTTAATATCCCTGATCAACTAGGGTGAACCCTCAAAATAAATTGATCCAACTCAAAAACCAAACCAAAACCTACAAAAATGGCTGACCCAAATATAGATGAGTGCTCTGTTACAAAATGATGAAGTTAGGTGAGCACGCTGTTACGACTCCCAAACTTAGGTGACCGCCAATGTTTTTGACCCCTAGAAGAAGAGTATCTGCCGAATCCGATAGAGCCTGACGGAGGCAACACCAACATCATCGACAGCGTATCGAAGAAGAATCCTCCTCCGGATGACACCGCCGGTGCGAAATAGCTCCCGGCGGACGGTATAATCTCCTCCAGCATCGTGTACGGAAAATTCACCGACGGATGCTTCTGCTCGCTACTCTTCACCATGGAAGCTCAACGACTTCCGATCGATCGACGATCAACAATCGAGAAAAGCACATAGTACTACGAGTTCCTTCTTGATTGACGATCAACAATCGAGATCAAAGCGGAGTGTCCTCAAGTTTCTGGTGGTGGAGGATGAGCTAATTGAGAAACTAGTGGTGATGGAAGAGGATGTCAGAAGGGGCGGGGATTTAGGTTAAAGGGATGGGAGTTTCCCTAGGTCCACTCAATAAAACCCCAAACGTAGCTTCACTTCGTCGTACGCAGCCTTTAGTTCTCCCAATTTATCTCTGCGCTTGTTCAAGCTCTCCCTCTGCGTCTGAATCTTAACTGTGTGTAACAACCCAATATTTTCTGACAAGACGCTGTCCGCTTTGGACCCAGCCCTTACAGATTTGTTTTTAGGTGTTGGTGGGATTTGAACCCATGATCTCCTCTGCTCAAGATCAAACCCCCACCACTACACCCCAAAACGCGTCATGTCAGTTAAGGTTGAACTATTCCACATAGCTCATGGATCTCCCCCGTGTTTTGTCGATGTGAGATTTTCCTAGGATGTCACATACACCCTCCCTCAGGGACTCAACGTCCTCGTTGAGGTTTGCCCTACTATCGTTCAAGAGAGACGAGGAGAGGCTCTGATACCACTTGTAACATCCCAACCTTTTCTGACAAGATATTGTCCGCTTTGGGCCCAATCCTCACGATTTGTTTTTGGGTGTTTGTGGAATTCGAACCCATGACCTCCTTCTTTCAAGATCAAACCCCCGCCACTACACCCCAAAATGCGTCATGTCAGCTAAGGTTGAACTATACCACATAGCCCATGGATCTCCCCCGTGCTTTGTCGATGTGGGATTTTCCTAAAATGTCACACTGCGTTTCCAGGTCAGGAACTCGAATCTCGTTATTTACTTATTTAGAAGTAGCTTTACTCTCAGATATGGTATTGCTTTTTATTGTTCCGTTTGATCTATTTGTGTACAATGCTTTTGGTGACTTCATGCGTTGGTGGCTTGTTCTGGGTCTTGGATCTGGTAGTCATTGGTCATATCGATGGCAGACGATGAAAATTAGGCTCAGATTTGCGTACTGAGTTGAGAAGGGAGGAAGACGATGTCGGAAGGGGCAACACGCATGATGAGAGAGAAAAATAAAGAAAGGAAGGAGGAAGAAAGAATAAATAAAAAGGGAAATGGGAAACTAAAAAAATATTTCTCACGTGGCATCCATGTCAAACGCCACGTAAGAATTTGGACACAGTCAGCTAACTCCGTTAGGCCATGTGTGATGATTTTGTGCGAAAACTGACGGCATGTCAATTTAAAAAATGTGCTCAAAAGGTCGTGTGAATATTGAAATTCGGCAAACAATATGTATAGACTCGTAATAAGCCTAAAGTTGATGTTGTATAAAGATATTAGGCCAAAAATTTACATGTGAAATACTATTACTACATTTGATCATGAATGATTTAATCTTTGCTCTATTCAGGATGTACAACTGGGTAAGTAGAAGTCTACAAAGCAAGTCTATAAAACGCAGTTAAAGAGGGATGATTGACCGGTGGTGCTTCTCCGAAATAGTATGTAAAAATGAAAAAAATGCATATTATCAACACCTATATAATATGGCCATATATTATAATGTATATGTCCCCAAGCCCATACCGCTTTAATTTCTGAAGTGACTTGCGTAGCGTAGCCATTAGCCGAAAATAGACCCACAGGCCGCCGGCAGTACCGACCGACCAAAGGACCAGCAAGCAAGGAAGCGGCTGCCCATTTGCCTATTTGTGTGTTATTGTTTTCAAGTCTATTAATTCCTTTCTGCATGCTAAGCCTATAAACTATTAATTCATCCAATAAACCCTAAACACTCCACGTCTATACTCTACTTCACAACTCAAAAGGAAAAAGCAGTGGTGGATCTACGAGTATTATTAATATATATATATTTTTTATATTTATCATGTTTGGGGTTTTTAATTGGAATCCATATCTTTCAGCTATGGTTCAATTGTACTTATTAATGCATGATGAAGGCCAACCAGCATAAACAGACATACCCAGAAGGCGGTAAACAGCAACCAAACCAAAGCCACCTTTGTGTTTTGCATCCTAATCTCTTCTTCATGCATTAATAAGTACAATTGAAGGTCAAAAATATGTTGTTTTTATTGTTACATCATAAGTTTTTTTACAGTGTTACATCATAAGAGCATTTGCAATGATTATTTTTTTAAAAGGTTTATACTAAAAGCTCTAATTTAATTGGTTGGAACTAAGACTTAATAGTATTAAATAAATAACTAAAAGAAATTATAGGAGAAAGGAAATAAATAAATATATTTTATGCAAAATCTCTCTTATAGTTTTTATTTATTTAATGCTATTAATTCTTAATTCCAACCAATCAAATTAGAGGATTTAGTATAAAGTTTAAAAAAAATGACCATGGGAGATGCTCTAAGTTTGATCCACATAAATTTGTTATTATTAGTTATTTTTCTTATGGGTTAATACACATTTTTGCTCCTGTACTATGCAAAGTTAACAAACATACCCTTGTATTATTTTCTAACCGATTTAACACCCTCTACTTTGAAAAGCTTAACAAATATGCCCCTCCATTTATCTTTTCATCTATTTTTCATCTAATGAGTTGATTATACGTGTTACGTCATATTATTTGTCCACAACATCGCTGACTGGGATGTCCAGAATGTGAAAATATTTAAATTAAAAATAAAAGAAAAAGGAAAATCATTATAATCACCATTATGTACATAGGTGTTTGTGATATTCCTTTTTCTTTTTCTTTCTAATTTAAATAATTTTGGATTGTGAACATTCCAATCAACGATAAGGTGTACAAATAATATGAAGTAGCACGTATAATTAACTCATTAGACGAAAAATAGATGAAAAGATAATGGAGGGGCATATTTGTTAAAATTTTCAAAGTAGAGGGAGTTAAATCGGTTAGAAAATAGTACAAGGGTATGTTTGTTAACTTTGCATAGTAGAGGGGCAAAAAGGTGTATTAACCCTTTTCTTATTCATCTCTTGAGAGTGGACCTTTACTTTTTTTTTGGGTGCTGCTATATACAGTCCGTATTTTACTTCGCGCAGTCCGTATTTTTTTAAAAACGGACCATTATACCCTTATTGTATTTTAATTCGTGCAGTCCAGATTTTACTTCGCGCAGTCCATTTTTACTTTTTACAATCCATGTTTTACTTCATGCAGTCCGTTCTTGCTTCGTCCAGTCCAAGTTTTACTTTGTGCAGTCCGTTTTTACTTCGCGCAGTCGAAGTTTTACTTTCCGCAGTCCGTTCTTACTTCGCGCAGTCCAGATTTTACTAATATAGTCCATTTTTACTTTGTGCAATCTAAATTTACTAACGTAGTCCATATTTGAATAAATTAATTATTTTTATTATTTTGAAAGTAAAATAAAATACATATTCAACATTTCATATCTAAAATTAATATTCTAATAAAATAAAAATAATCACATTTTTTACAAAATAAATTGAATAACTATAAACCATTAAATATCTTCAAAAATATCCAACAAAAAAGTAAAGGTTTATAGGTATTCAAGTTATTAAAATCTGAACTGCGTTAAAATATGGACTGCGCGAAGTAAAACCTGGACTGCACGAAGTAAAAACGGACTGCGCGAAGTAAAACCTGGACTGCGCGAAGTAATAAGGGTACAATGGTCAGTTTTTGGAAAAATATGGACTGCGCGAAGTAAAACATGGACTGTATATAGCAAATCACTTTTTTTTCAAATGAATAATTGGTTTAATTGCATCAAAAAAGCGTTTGAGTTCTACAAGCATGAACTATGTATAGACCCCTTTGGACATTATTATGAAATAGCATTCGGATTCTCATCTCTCTCTAACGAGGTGTCCGATTCACCTAAGCCATTTCTATATCCAATTACACAAAACTGGGGATAATTAATAACCTATACAAAAAATTTCTATAACTTTATCAGCCACTCTTCCCTCTGCTGCACTTCGAACGTCCATCTGAATCCTCTTCAGTAAGCACTCTGCCTCAATCTGATGTCTGGTGTGTTTTCTTGAACATCACTATCTCCAAACAACACTCATCAATGCACACCAAAAGCATCTCAATAACAGTTCCCTTCCTGAGTCCCCTGCAGGCCTGCATACCCTTCTCATCACTTCCTCCCATTCTGTCATGTGTCAAACTCTTGCACCGAACATAAGATCCTGCTTGAATACCTGCAATTCCAAAACACATGCCTCCTGCTATCCACCCCCGAGTCACACAGTACACAAGATACATCAATAGGAAGCCCCCAACTGCTCATATTTGTCCTCCACGTCGCTCTATCTCTCAAATGGATCCATGAAACAAAGCTGTTACTTGGAATTATAATTCCCCTCCACACAACCTTATACCATTGCACGAAAGAAGCTTTAGGCCTAATTGTCTCCCAAACCCTAGCAATACTAAACTTTTGCATTTCTTCATCATCCCATAATATCTCCCCACCCTGCCTCAGTTCAATAAATGGCCTAACAATCCTCCTCATCTTCAGTATTCTCTTCCAAGCCCATGAACCACTAGCATCAGACTCCCAAATGGATCGATTCTTGATCCGATCATTCGAGTTGAATCCTCTCACATTCCACACAAAAATCTTCATCTTCAACGTGATTTTGGCCGTGTAACAACCCCCTTAGGAGAAACCATTTTACCTGGTTGGAAAAACTCCCCAAACGTTATAGAAGTAAGTGAGATCTTCTGACCATTACCCTCCTCATTATCAACAAAAACCTGCCTGACAACTTCCTTAGGACCTTTTTCCTTTTCCACAAAGGCTTACTTCACAAGTAGTTCAGGTTCATTCTCCTCAATCCGCAACTCATCATCACACACCACTAATCCATCCTCTCCAATGGTTCGGCTATCAGGGCTCAAAACAGCAGCTTCACTAGATACTCCACTGCCATTTTGTTGGGGAGATGACCCCTCCTCTCCCAAAGGAGACTTGGACTCATTGCCTCCCCCACTCCAGTTGGTTTATGAACATCAGTTTCAGGTGAATCCTTCAGTTCCGAAGGACCTTTGGTTTCACTACCTGAATCCTTAATGTCATCAACCTCATGAGATAACTGGGGCTCCGAAACCACAACTCTCCAATCCTTCTCTGTTTTCCCATAAGACCTAATGCCTGGAACTTCCAGCTTAATAATTGCTTGGTCATCATCTTCCAACTCTACCACAATTTCCTGCTGCATCTCCATAGATACATCTTTCCCAATACATACAAACCTTAACATTAAACTCATTCCTGACGAATTTGTTCAAAGGCCTTCCTATTTGGCTAGCAAGCCAGCTCACACCCTCCAGATTAATTAACTCAGGAGGAACATTCTTCATTACTACCCAAACAGGGATTTCCTTAGGAGTAAAGTAAATCAGAGCAATACCTCTTTGCCATCTTCTCAGGACCATGGCCGAATGGTAGATGTGCCAAGACCTGGCTAAGATCCACACTACAAAAAATTGACCTTTGGCTACTGCAAAATTACAATGACATGAAAATGCAGTAGCAAATAGTTAGTATTTGCTACGGCAATCACTATTTCATGTAGTAATTTGCAGTAGCAAATACTATTTGTCACACCACTATTTGCTACACCCAGCATCCCCGTCGCAAATAGTGGTGTGGCAAATAGTCTTGCTACTGCAAATTACTACATGAAATAGTGATTGCCGTAGCAAATACTAACTATTTGCTACTGCATTTTCATGCCGTTGTAATTTTGCAGTAGCTAAAGGTCAATTTTTTTTGTAGTGCCAGTTACACAACGCCTCCGACTTAAACTCAATGAGGAAGAATCCTTTCGTCAAAGTTGATAGCAGAACCTCTCCTTCATACCCCCACAACCTATTGATCATACTCCTAATCACCTTCACCGGTGGCACACGCCCCATAAATTGCGCTACTACCGCCGACTTCAGCTTCTTCTTTTCTATCTCCAGCACCTTCGATGGAATCTTCAACACCCCCTACCACTGCTTTCCTTGATTCTTCCACATACCGCAGTTCAGAAGTCGAATCGCTCACTATAGAAGCCCAAGAAACCCCCTTAGTTGACGACGAGGACGCCATAGTTCAGTCGCCGTCGGAAAATCGCCAATGGAAAAGCCCTAAATTTCAGAGAAACTCACGCGCGCGTGAAACATTTTACCATAGTGTGACAAACTTAACATATATAAGATGGCCTTTACTTTTATTAAAGGGCATGAGCCCTTTATTTTTGTTAAATTAGATTTTTCCTTTTTAAAGGTTAAACACATTTTTGTCCTCTTATTATGCAAAGTTAACAAACATATTTCTCTACTATTTTTCTTTTTTTAATAGTAGAGGATTTTTCAACCAAATTAAACAACTCTACTTTAATACTTTCAATAAACGTGTCCTTTCATTAACTTTTATGTCCATTTATGTCGATTCTTCCTTGAATTTGTAAATAATTTTTCTTGTTGGGTATCCAATGCTTTGATTTGTGTTTATTTTCACAAGATGTCATCTGTTTTAGCTAAACTACTAAGTGATTGAGGTATTCTTCTATCCAACTAGTAAAAAAATAGAAATTTCACTTATTTAGTTGAATGCAAGTTTCGTCCTTTCTTCTCTCAATATTTTGGGATTGGTCATCTCCTTCTTGTTGGGTTTTCACTACTATATATTGGGTTCATTAATGTTCCTTGATTGATATGTTTCTGTTAAACTAATGGATCCCTTTTTCACCAAGTAAAAAACAAAGTATTCCTTTTTCTCGGTGATACATCGTTGATTAGCATAAAAAATGGACGGAAAAGTTAGTAGAAGGGCACATTTGTTAAACGTGTTAAGTAGGAAGATTTAATTATGTTGAAAAATAGTAGAAGGTATGTGAGAGCAAAAAATGTGTATTAACCATTTTTTTAAAAGCATTTTATAGGACGTTTGATAGGATTTTTTATATGAATATATTTTTAAGCATGGATATCAATATCTAATTGAATAGAGCTTAAATTTTTAAATTAATATATCATCTTTACAAAAAAAATATCACCAATCATAATTTTCAATATCTATTAGATCAAATCAATTCGAGAAAAACTAAATAAATTATTTATTGTTGTGAAGCGTTATCTTTTGGATAATATAAAATTGGATACTTATTTATCTCTTAACCAACAATGTTATTTTATTTTAAATATGTATTTGTGTTATGATATACTTCAAATATATAGTTGGGCACATTTCGATTATATCGGAGGGCCTCCGAATATCATTGGATGACCTTGATAAGAGTAGGATGGAAGAGATACCCCAACAAGTGTTTGATGGGTGTTTTGCGGTGTACGTGATTGGGCATAGTGGCGAGCTAGCAATTTTTTGGAATGAGAATAGCAATTGATTCGAGTAGGTAATTTCTCACACCATCATATTAATGTGGATGGGTGGGAGGATCACTACAAGAAAAAGGAACTCTTACAGCGGATTTTTATTTAGTCTAACAGCGGATTGGCCGCTGTTACTTAGATTTAACGGCGGACGCGTGTTCACTGTTAGGTTGACTAACGTAAGCCTATCTAACAGCGGATAAGCGTCCGCCGTTAAACGTAATAGCGGATATCTCTATATCCGCTGTTAAATGTAACAGCGGATCAAAATTATAACAGCGGATATTATCCGCTGTTAGAGTTCCGATCGGAATAAAAAAAATTGCAAAAACCTGCTTGCCGGAGCAGGTTTCTGCTGGTCTTCTTCTTCTTCTTCTTCTTTCTGCTTCCTTCTTCTTCTTCTTCTTCTTCTCTTCTTCCTTCTTCTTCTTCTTCTTCCTTCTTCTTCTTCTTCTTCATCTTCTTTCTTCTTCTTCTTCTCTTCTTTCTTCGTCTTCTTCTACTTATTCTTCTTCTTCTTCTGCTTATTCTTCTACTTTCTTCTCTTCTTTCTTCTTCTTCTTCTTCTTCTTCCTTCAATCAAACAATCAATCAAAACACAAAAATTAAATCTCATATTAAAACCCTAGTTCATCAACAAGTAAAGAAGAATCAACCAAACCTGAAATTAAATGGAGTCGGAGTGTTCGGCCACGTGTTCGTCTTCTGCAACCGCTGCTGGCCGGAGTTGGAGTTCATCAGAGGAGGAGGAGGGAGGTAAATCATTTTTGGGGAAGAAGGAAGAATTTTTGGGGAAGAAGGAAGAAGGTAAATCATAAATGGAGAGAGAGATTTTTTTTGGATCTGTAAAAGAATAAAAGCAAGGAAACAAATCATTGGTTGGGGTTGGGCACACGGATCGCCACATCAGCAAAAACCTAACAGCGGTCAAATCCGCTGCTAGGTTTCCCCCCAAAAATTTTGATTTCCCGCTAAGGCGGGATATTTTGGCGCCCCGTGAATTAAATGGATAACAACGGATGGTTGTTCGCTGTTAGCTAACATCGGATATTTAAAAATCCGCTGTTAGAGTATTATTCTAACAGCGGATTTATGTCCGCCGTTAGGATGTCGATGTTAAAATGCCATTTTCTTGTAGTGGATGACCATATTTCTTTTCGACTTACTGACTTGAATGGTAACCTAGGTCGAGGGAGTAGGAGGGAGTCGATCGTGATATCTTCTCCGAAACTTGGTGGGGCATACGCAGGGTGTATGGTGTTATGTTAGCGATTCAAATGATAGTTTGGGGAGTGAGGAGAAGAGAGAGCCGGTGAAACAACCAAACGATTAATGGTGGTTTTTTAGAAGCTGTAGCAGATTGTGACCAAACCGATGTTGAGCTTCAAGACCACCATTTCACATGGACTCGCGGAAATAGTAGTGAAACAAGGGTTGATGAGGTTTTGGACCGGGTTACAGCGAACCTGGGCTGGCATGAAAATTTCTCGGAAGCGATTCTCAATAATATGGTAGCCTAGTTTCTCATCATAATCCTCTTCTTCTTAATACCACAGGGGAGCTGCCTCCATGGAGGTAGTTTCAGTTTCGTTTTGAGAACAGTTGAATTAGAGAGCAGGAACTAAACCCTTCGTGAGTGAAACATGGAGAGCTTGAGAATCTTGGATAAGCTGAACGAGTGTGCATTGACTATCAATTAATGGGGAAATAGATCTACTCTCCTTTCAAAGAATGGTGTAAAGGAGAACACCCAAATACTTACATGTTTTATAAGAGGGAGTGGTGATGAAGAATATAATAGTTGTAGGAAGGAGATATTACATATGATGCAATTGGAAGCAGAGAACTGGAAGAAAAAAAGCTATATCTTTTGGATGCGAGATGGAGACCGAAATACTTTGTTCTTCTATGCCACAACAATTGATCGTCGAAAGAAAACCACATCAAATAGCTGAAGGGTGGAAATGGCCAGTGGGTTGAAGAGGATGTCAGTTTTGCAAACTTGGCTCGAGAGTATTTCATGGAACTGTTTGAAGGGGGCAGTGCATGGTGGAACCAATGATAAATACATTGTACAAGAGGATTTCGAAGGAGGATAACCTCTTCCTATCACGACCATTCACTCGGGAAGAGATCAAGCAAGAAGTCTTGGCATGGACTTGGGAAAGGTGCTAGGACCGGATGGCTTCAATCCTGATTTTTACCAACAATTTTGGGGATTGATTGGAGACGAGGTTGCTGATGAATGTATTGAATGGATGGCTTCAGGTACTCTTCCACGGGATGTAAACCTCACAATGTATTATTCTAATCCCGAAATGTGATATCCCTAATGTGACATCCTAGGAAAATCCCACATCGACAAAGCACGGGGGAGATACATGGGTTATGTGGAATAATTTAACCTTAACTGACATGACGTTTTTTGGGGCGTAGTGGTGGCGGTTTGATCTTGAGAGGAGGAGGTCATGGGTTCGAATCCCACCAACACCCAAAAACAAATCCGTGAGGGTTGGGCCCAAAGCGGACAAGATATTGTCAGAAAAGGTTGGGATGTTACACCTAATACTGTGAAAGACATGCGACCTATCACTCTTTGTTGTGTCTTGTACTAGATCATTGTAAAAACCTTGGAAAACATAATGAGGAGGATAATGCCAAAATTGATTACTGTGGAACAATCAACCTTCACTAGTGGGAGGTCAATTATTGACAATGTTTTGATGGCATATGAGGTGATGCATAGTATGAAGATAAAACAAAGGTGTGGGATGTGACCTTGAATTTTGACATACTGAAAGCTTATGATAGGGTTGAGTGGTAGTATTTGGAAGTAGTTATGGAGAAGATCACTTTAATGAGAAGTTGGATGGATTTGGTGATGGCTTGCATGATCTCGATTGAGTATACAATCCTTTTAGTTGGAAGAAGCAAGAAAAGGGTTTTCGAATATCTCTGAGATCATGTTTGAAAGAGACTACATTCATGGGTAGGTCGCCACATTTCAAATTGGGGAAGAGAAGTTTTGGTCTAAGCATTGGCGCAGGTTATCCCTATCTATTGTATGAACATGTTCTTTTAACCCTGACAAATGAGATTTAGAATATCGTAAAATCGTTTTAGTGGGGGTATAAAAGGAGACAGAAAGAGGGCGACATCGTGGATGAGGTGGAAAGGTTGTGTGTACGGAAGGAACACATAGGTATGAGTTTTCGTGTTCTTCATGGTTTTAATCTAGCACTACTTGGGAAAGAAGGTTGGAAGTTTCTTACCAACCCAAATGCTCTCGTGTCTCATAATTTCAAAGCAAAATATAACCCTTAGTGGGGATTATTCATTGAGCTTGGCTCAAACCCGAGTATGGTGTGGAAATGCATTCAGAGCTGCCAATAAGTGATTATAGCGGATCAAATGGGATCTGCGGACAATCGTGGTTGCATGATGATTTAAAATTTGACGTGGAGATGGCTAGACGAGAGGAGACAAGTATCTAGAGAGTTAGTGACCTCTTCATTCGAGGTACAAAAGAATGAGATAATGAGTTGATTGATGAGATCTTTCAGCCAATAAATGCCAATGAAATTCGAGTTATTAGAGTAAGCCTGATAATGAAGGAGGATAAACAAATTTGGCATTTTTGGTAGAGATGGGGAGTATTTGGTTCGAAGTGGTTATAGAGTGATTATGGTGAGTCTAGCAAAATTCTCACATTTGCATGTCTAGGGACCTTGGAAAAAGCTTTGGATCTACCTATTCCATCAAAGCTCAGAGTTATGGCATGGCATATTGCACATGAAGTCTTACCTACTCAGATGGAGTTATAATGGAAGGGTGTTCAAGTTCCCAGCTCTTACGGCATACGTGGAGGATAAATTGAGAACTTGTGGCACATTTTCATTAGTGTGACTATGTGGTGGAAATGTTGGACAAAGGTGGGGTAAAGAAGACGGTTGAAGCTTTGTAAGAGTAATCAGACTCGATGGTGGAGTGAATGTTCAACGTTGTACGCTTGCTACTGGAAAACAAAATCCAATGGCGGTGATCTGGGGGGGGGGGGGGGGGGGGGGGGGGGGGGGGTGGGGAGAGAGTGGAGTGAGGGTGTGGAAGGAAGACAAAACCTTTGACTGTTTCAGCGGGTTGGCTCTGGATTGGGTGATGGCTTGGAAACATAGCAGTGAAGAGGGGGTTGACCATAGGGAAGAGGCACCAAGGGGTGAGGCGTCTAACCTGCTAAAATGCAATGTTGACGAAGCCATCTTTGAGCAACACAATGAGGGTTAGGCTTGGCTGTGCCAAACGCTGGTGGGGATTTGGTTGCGTTTCGTATGGTGGTAAGTGCAGATGTTCCATCACCGAGAGTGACTGAGGTGTTGGCATTTTAGAAGGCAGTTAAGTGGCTAGTTCAAGATGTATTTCTCATGTTATTATTGAAGATGATTCGCAGGAGGTGGTGCGCCCTCTTTCCAGCAGTCGAAATGACCACTCTGTATTTTTGGAATATAATTGGACAATGTAAGGCGCTGACTTTGGATACTTTTTAATTTTGATATGTTAGGAAAAGTAGGAACTAGGTAGCTCATGTGCTAACACGAAAATTTGTTTCTTGCACAATACTAGTGATGGAGGTTGTATCTCTGTGGTAACTGAATGACGCCCTTCTTAGTGTCTGTTTGTCTTTGGAGCATTAATAATAAGACTAATTCACTAATCTAGCGAAGCCTTTCAAGAATATGTCAATTTTAGCCACTTGTTTTTCATAACATTTTTATGCCAAACTTTTAGGTGTGATGACAAATCTAGCCGACGAATCTTAAATTTTTAACACCATTAGTGAACATGCTAATGGAGCTGATGTGAAATCTATTGGATCGGTCAAAAAAATTCCACAGCAGCCACATCAATGATTTAAATATATTTAAATAAATTATAAGAAAAAACTAAAAACTAACTAAAAATAAAACCAACATCTTCTCATGCCCTGTAACTCCGACAGCTATCTCTCATTCCTCCAACCCTCTCGCCGCCACCAACCTCAGTTTACCCTCACATATTTTCACCCTCACTTCCTGACACAAGGCTTCTTTAACGTTGAGCCTTCTCTTCTTAATAGACTCTTGAAACAGTGCGTATTGGAAGGACAACTTCCTCGTCGCCACTTGCTCCTCGAAGGTTAGGGTAGACATAGTCGGCTTAGACTCAGGTGTAGATCCGTTTGGAAGGATTTACGGATGGTGGTTGCGACAGCGGAGAACTCCACCGTAATTAATCGGCCTAAACCATCTTGGGAAGATAATCGAGAACTCGGAGTTAATCGGCGAAGGACTCGGCCGAAGGTGTGGTTTTGGTAGGACTTACGGATGGTAGTTGCGACGGCGGAGAACTCGGCCGGAGTTAATCGATCGAGTCAGATCTAGGGTAGATAATCGAGAACTCAGAGTTAATCGGTGGAGAACTCGGTCGGAAGTGTTGTTTTGGTAGGATTTACATATGGTGGTTGTGAAGGCGGAGAATTGGCTGGAGTTAATTGGTCGAGTCAGATCTATGGTAGATAATCGAGAACTCGGATTTAATTTTGTAATTTTCACTATTCATATTATAAAAATTGACGTGATTGTGTGACGTGGCAATGTTTGCCATGTCAACTAACACATCATATTTGTTTAGTTTTTTGTTAACTTTAATGAAAAAGTGAATGAAACTTTTGACTAATTTAATTTGTGATTTTCAATAAAAGTGGTTAGAATTGACATATTTTGGAATGATTTGACGAAATCAATGTATTAGTGATTAATATTATTAGTGACAATATTAATTAGTGACGACTTTTACCAAAAAAAGTCAACGGTTACTTTCAATTCTAATCTTATTTATGCACAATTGCCAATTCAAATCCTTTTATTGTTAACGTACTCTTCACATATTCAGCTACTTTTATTGTAGAGCTTCCAAATTAATTAAGTATTAGCTGATTAACTCAATACCTACCGCAGGCTACAAGATGTGGAAAATGAACCAACCAAATAAAATCTTGCACCTTACTCAATGTGATTAGTTTAGAGTACGTATTCATGAAAGATGTGGATAATGGATTCAATTCAAAAGGGTTTACCAAAGTTATAAACTATATATTGTTAGGAAATTGATGTATTAACTTTTATAATTCAAAAGTCTAATGACCAAAATATTTGTAACATTATCAAGAAATGACAAATCGCTAAGACCGACTCGAGGAACAAGTTGTCAATGTCGGCACACACATGATCTAGCTAGGTTGTCATTAAGTGCCCAATATAATTAATGAAGGAGTATCATTGTCAAAGGTAATCCAGTATCATCATCACAGCTATCACCTTCGAGCCATTAAACTAATCATTAATCTAAAAGATTAGGTACGTGATCATCATGCCTCCTCACCCCTAATCCCTATGTCATAATGAATCAAGTGTACTATCAAAATTATGCAAAATGGCTTGGGCACATCCTATTTTGTTCGCCATGGTGTGTAATAATATTACATGAGCGTTGTTGAGTATGATTGGGTTGTTATTTCTTGTATTTTTTTTTAATGAATATTTCTTGTAATTTTACTTATATGTTATTTGAGTATTATTTCTTGTATTATTACTTATGTGTTATTTGAGTGTTATTGGGGTGTTAATTTTTATATTATTAATTATATGTTATTTGGGTGTTATTTATGGTATTGTTTTTCATGTGTTATTTTGGTGTTATCTGTGAATGTGAATCATACTCAAATAACACATGAATAATGGCTAAAAAAATAACACTCGAATAATACCTCAATACGATTGCCGGCCACGACATACAAAATAGGGTGTCAACACTATACATTGAAAATTATGCATATCGCATATTTTATAAGTGGAGCAATTTTAAATTAGATTTAGCTATTTATATTTTGTACCACCGGTTGAAGTTGGCTTTAGTTGACCATCTTACTAATTAAGTTAGGTTTCTTGAATATTTGATATATTATTGGAGAAAACGCCAAAGCCAAAGTTGGTATCAACAAAACTCATTGGACCGATTAATCATATCTAGATCAACTAACTAAGATCCCCACTTCCCCCGACCGACTCCCATAACTAATTAAAATATGAATGAGCAAAATCTGATTTAAGATTTCTATGTGGATATCATGTTTAATAATTCTAATCACTAATAGTAGTAACACGAGGGGAAACGGTTAAAGGAGGAGAGTGATGGTTTCCTACCCTTTACCTAGAAAGAAACAATTTGTGTAGCTATTAGTTAAACCACCACCTTGACAAATTGTTTGCAGCTAGATTGTTGGATCCTTTGATAGAAAAATCAACATGAATTATAATAAGTACAATGAAATTGAAATTGAAAGAAAATTGTATTCAATGCTTGTGTTGTCACAGTTTCTTTAAGACAGATTCATCTTACAATCATCCTATGAAGGACGAACAGGAGAGTAACCCTAGACTCGCGACGTGGCTACCTCTCTCCTTGTTATGCAGGTGGGGTGGCCGGCCAAGCTAGCAGTTTAACCTTGATATAAATATGGTTGTGAAATGGTGATGAAATTAGATTATGGGAAATTGGTGGATAGTTGTGATGGTATTGATGATGACGATGTGGGATGTTGGGAACTATACTGATGTTTGTGGAATAATGAAATGGACTTTGATGTATTTGATTGTGAATGTGAATATAGAACCGGAAGGAGCCCACACTGTCCCACCTGAAATACTGGTTGTGAGAGAGTTCGATTTACAATCAACCCGAAATACTGGTTAGCAGAAAATTTACAGTTGCCTCTATAGGTTGTATGATTAGCTTAGAGGCAGATAATTTATCTATCATATATCTTGATTGATTAAAATTTATAAATATAGATAAATTGTAAACTCTGTGCTATTTTGTATAGATAAATGCTAGATAATATATAATTAATTATATATATAATAAATGCTAATGATTTTATTTTTTAATAATGAGTAAGAAAAAATTTCCGTTTTTTCAATTTTGTTTATTTTGTCTTGGCATAGTTTCTCTATATCATTAAGTTTATTAATTCATATTTAAAAAATGCATAAAAAACATCAATAAGTACTCCCAAACTAAGAGTTAAGAACTAGAACTTAGCACATTTCCCTCAATCACCTGGGTTCAAACCCCTTAGATAGAAAAAGAGTAGAAAACGATGTATGTAAATAGTGAAAGAGTCTAATAGAGGAAAATATTATGGTAGAAATAGATTCTTTTTAAAAACATATATGTAAGAATAGAAGTTGTTTAAAGTTGCAATTACCAACAATTATATATGCCACTAATTCATCCATTAGTGATAGATAACATGTGCCACCGTATTTGCCTCTGAAGACCTTTAGCCACAACAACGTTAGTGGCACTTAAGTTATTTGTCTCTAGCTATAACTCTATAGAGGCAAAAAATGTCTTTTAGAGGCAAATACAGTGTGGCTCGATAGCCAGGTTATGTTGTAGTGATAGATGTGAGAGCCCTATGTGCAAGAGCGGATCCAGGATTGAATCATGCACTAAGCCGAAATTAAAGAATTTTTTTTAAATCGCGACAACAAATTTGAATAACATAAAAAGTCTTCAAATCTATACCTGCAATGCAACTTCAATTTACACTTCTCATTATGAATGAGCTATTAATATTTGGACTTTAATTAATTAAATTTGAAACTAAGCCTAAAATAATCCACGATTGAGTCGAACTAATACAACACTGAGCCAATATTAAAAAATGCACTGAGCCGAATTCAAAATACCCAAAAACATATACTCGATTTTTAATAACGGAACTAAAAGAGGGGTGAGTCGGGGCTCACCCGGGCACCCCCTGGATCCGCCCCTTCCTATAAGGGGTGTAACTTTGGCCCATGATATCCATGACCCAGCCCAATCTGGTATTGACCCTTATAAAGGATCTAGGTCGATATAAGTTTAAATCCAAGTTAAAATTAGGTCAATTGTGACCTATCTAAGATTGGGTCAAAATAAACTAAAACTATGTTTGGCCCACTTGGCCTATATCGGCCCATACGAACTCTCTCAACACTAACCCTAAGCCTCCACTTCTTCTGACCTATCCAGACAAGGACGCCAACTACCGTCCATAGTCTCCTCCGATGACCAGCTCGACTTCTCCTCCATCTGCAACTCATGAAATCCCCTCACGACTCCTACGAAGCTGTCCAGGGCCTCTACTAGAATCTCATGGTTGATGACTTGGAAGAATCCGAGCCGGAGAGAGGCATCTGACATCTGCTCCGTGATCCTCTCTGTCTTCTTTCCGGAATATCAACGCTAGATGGGTGTATCATTGGGATGACGGCGGTGGAATCAAGGTTGGCGGACGGTTTGAAGTCTTTGTGGATGAAGAAGCGAGGAGTCGAGGAGATGCCGGTGTCGAACAGGCCTTTGACGCCGATCTTCAACTCATCGAAGTCTCATACCTCCTTCTTCCGGTCGTAGGTGTCGGCGGTGGCGTCGGCGCTGATCATCCATGTTATCGTGGCGTCGGCTGTTGCATCATCACCTTCACCGTTGGCGGCTCAGCGTCCTCAACGCCATCGCCAGTGAGGCGGATCTCTATTCTCCAAAAACCAAAGAGCCGACAGTAACACACTCTTGCCCTGGAGATAATTCCCGCAACCCCTAAGTTGGCCCACTTACTTGGCCCATCTTGACCCATGATTGATCCTTTAATAGATCATGCTGGGTCACTATGAATACGAGTTGGGCTAACACAAAGTGATAAAATTGGTTCTCAATAATGGATTGGGTTGGGTTTCTATAGGTTTGGGCCGGGTCAAGCTCATTTTCACCCCTACCTGCCTATGTGCCTCTTCCTCGCTAAGGTTATGAACAGACTTCTGAGATATTTTTTAGAAGCACTATTGTCTAATGTCATTCACATTTTTGTGAAATCTCTTGTAGTGCTCATTTAGATGAGTTGTACCATTTGTAGAACCACACAAGTTTTTTGTGTTTTGTCTAGTATACTAACTTTCACCAGCTTCAGACCAAACATTACTCTTCGTTTTAGTATAACTATAGAAGGGATTACTTCTTGATGAACATATTGTACCTTGAGTTTTTGTAGTAGGATTATTGGTATTGTCACCAATTATCGGCTCACTAATTGGTGTAGCTACTGGATTTAGAGATCAAGTTGAAGTAGTTGGTGTGCCTGGTCGATTATTTGGGATAGTTTGATTTTTCACTGCCATCATGGCAGTGGCGGATCTGGGGGCCGTCCTCGGGCCGTGGCCCAACCCTCTTTTAGGTTCAGAGCAACCATTCTAAGTGTTCGACCCAGTGTTAATCTAAATCTGGCCCAGTCCATTCTTAAAATTGATTAGTAACTTAAATTGTAAATTCTAAAAAAACTCTTCTAGTCTTCTACATTAGTGTTAGTCTTCAATTGGATTATTTCAGTAGTTGAGCTGAGCACTAAATCCCAAAAATTCTTTTCAGTCTTTTACTGAGGATGATATTTACAAGCTTGGAGAATAGTTTTATCCTCAAGATTTTAAAGGCTATGATATGCATGCCTTAGGAATGAGTTACATTTTATGGTGTTTATGTGGTTTAGAGTCAGGAACATGAGGTTCCTTCTCTTGCAAAATTATTAGAAAAGCTAGTGAAAACATGGATGGATGCACATTATAGAATGATAACCAAGTTGATTCGTCTAATGTTGACTTCGCCCGTTTCAACGGCTATCACTTAGAGAAATTTTTTAGCAATGAAATATGTGAAGTCCGGTTTACCCAACAAAATATCAATGAATTTCTTGCTGGTTGCTTGACTATTTTCTTTGAGAGAGAGTATGTTAATGATATAGATAAAGACTCTATTATTGATGACTGATGAGTTTGCTAAAGTTAAAAGACCGTCGTGTACAATTGATATTTTAATGAAATCTATAGTTATATTATATTTTTATCTTTATTATTAAAGTTTCTTTACAAATCTGGTCTAGTGCCTTGATTCATCCTGGATCCGCCGCTGACCATGAGCGACAATGCAAAACTGCATCAGCTTGAGAAGAACTGATTTCCATTTCAGATTGAGAAGAATTGATCTCCATTGAACATTATTTCTATCTATAAAATGAAGTCATCTCCTTGATTCTCTCCCTACTGCTCCATATTAGAAGGTTGTGTTCGATTCATGTCGGGTTCAGTTCCCATAACCACTATTTGTTTTTGTATAGCGGTGTTGATATTTTGATCGGCTGTTTTGATAGTAATATATTCACCATCGATAAAAAAATAAAATAAGTTTTTATATAATGAATAAAGAAATAATAATAATGTGGGTGTTGTGATTAATTGGAGAGAGAAAAATGGGACTAATGCCTCGTTTCCTGCTTAATATGAAAATTCCACCGCAATTATACATTCGGGAGAATTCGATTCAAGTACGAATCCATACAAATCCTAAAATCAATTTCTTGTTTTTCTGCAAAATTGACACTTTGGAATTGAAACTAAACCTCAATTGAAATGACTATACTAACCCTACACAATCCATTCACAACTTCTTATCCCTAATTTCTGTCAACATCCTTCCTTGATGTAACCACCGCCACCATGGGAGCAAAGGACACTGTAATCTGTCCGAAGCCTCGTAGGTTGGGAGCTCTGCATCATTCCATCCATGGCTTCCAGATTCATCCTCCTCTTTCCTCTGAATCCTTCGCTGGAGTTGAGCTCGTCGATTTAATCCTCTCCGAGGCCATTTTCTTTTGTTTATTGATGTGTGTTTGATTAGGGATCTGAATTTTGGGTGAATCGGGAAATTAATCTGGGACATGAATCGTGTAGCGATAGAAGCGAGTCAGGGACGGCGAGACATGGTGGAGGTGTTGTTACGGTCGACGACTGTGTTGAAGAGAACGAGTTGTTGTCGCCGGCTTAGTGGAAGGGGAAGGGCGTTGCTTCCAATTCCTCTTCCCTAGCTTCCGCTTCCACTCCTTCCCGCAAGCCTCCACTCACCACCGTCGTCGTTAGGGGCCTCTTCAAGCCATCATCTTCCATCTTCCTCCACCGATGCCGTCAACGGCGGGCTGCTGGGATTACCTCTTCAAGTCATCATTGAGGAAGAAGACGGATGAAGAGGGCAACATTGGGCATCCACTGAAATATTGAAACGGAATCAATGATTCCATTCATTTTTGGCAGTAATCACAAAACCGGCTCTGGGCTGAATTGAGGCCCGCAAGGGAATTAAAATCCGTTGGAAATGGGTTATTAAGGCCTCGTTTTCCATCGTGGATTTCGGTGCAAGAATTGCTCAAATTTGGCGGCTTCATCCAATTCATTGTTTTCCGGTGTCAAACGGGCCGTAAAAAGCCGGCGGCTTTGAAAGTTGGAGGAGGCCCAAATGCTGCCAAACCCCTTATTTGAATTGTTGTACGTTTTTGTGGGTTTTAACCCATTCCATTACAATTATTGTTCATTGTCTACAATACCCCTAATATATATTCTTATCTGCCGCCAATTTTATTAACCTCTGCCGCCAATTCTATTCTTCTTTGCAGCCAATACTTCAACCAACTGTCGACCTAACTTTGCCGACTGCTCTTGGCTCTCAACTCCGACTGTTCTCCGATCAAAAGGTAAGTAACCAGTTTTCGTTGCTGTTTTCTTCAATCTTTATTTTCGTTTCTTCTCCATAGTGGAATTTCGTCGACCCTTGTTTTCGTTGCCTCTACTTGCTGGGTTTGCATCTATTTTCTTCCCGTGCAGAATGAAACAAACATCAATTTTGAATCAGTTTATGTTCGATTTCACAGGTGATAGTTGCCTTAGAAGCTTTGAAGTAGTTTACGGGTTACTTAGGATTCCGATTTTGAATCAGTTTAGGGTTGCGTCTTGCCTCTACTTGCTGAATTTTTCATCAGTTTAGGACTGCTACCTGCTGCCTCTCTATTTCTCACTACAACAAAACGGAGTATTAGTGGCGGTTATTTTCCACAATTGTGGAGGTTATAACCGCCACTATTGTAACAACTGTGGCGGTTGTACAACCGCCACAATAGGGAAGCAAAACCGCCACGAAACTGTCCGACACAAACGAATAATAGTGGCGGTCAGGAACCGCCACAAATAAGCAACAGTGGCGGTTACACAGTGGAGGTTATAACCGCCACTGTTGACTATAACTTTCCCAAAAAAAAACTCGCCGGCGGAAAACCCAGATTCCGGCGAGTTCCAAAAATCCTTTCAGGCGGGGTTATATTTTCAGGCGGGAGTGGTGTCGGCCATGAGAGTGGGCGATGGGGGTGAGGCGGCGGGAGTCGGGGGTTGGAAGACGGGTGCTAATGGTGGCGGCTGGGACGGAATTGGGGGGAGTTCGATGCAGCAGAGAGAATTGACGTCTGGTGGGGAGAATCGATGGAGTTGGTAGCCACAGAGAGGAAGGCGACGGCTGGGTTGGAGGCGGCTGGCAGCGGGATTGGGAAAAGAGAGGGAGTGGCGGCGGAGGCAAAATAGAGGCAGAGTGGTGGTTGGAGAGTCAGGGTCGGCGGCGGCTGGAATCGGAGATCGGCAGCTGGTTAAAGTCGAGAGATTGGGGGGTTGGTTGGGCCGGTGGCAGGTGGTGGCTGGGATACAGCGGGTGGCGGATAGAGGAAGCGGCGGGTTGGAGGGAGGAATCGGCGGCGGGGGTTGGCTCGAAATCGGGTTTGGACCATAGTGGGATTTAAGAATCCCTACTCTCTCCTCCTCTGGTCCAGAGATACAGAGAAGGAAATAACATACATAGTGGGATCTTATTGGCTGAATACACTTGACACGGATTGCTAAATGCATAGTGGAGGTTATAACCGCCACAATGATAAAAATTATACATTGGAGGTTAAAACCGCCATTATGCAACCGCCACAATGATAATTACATATTGGCGGTTCCACAACCGCCAATAATAAATCCGAAACCTTTTAAATTATTTGTTGTTAGTGTCTTACTTTCCACCTTTGAATTCACTGTATACTATTGCTCTCAGACATTCAACAGCTAGGGTTGGAATCTAACAGAACTCGTCACTGATTTTCTACTCATAACAACTGCAGGATTATCATGATCATGAATGAACTTATGATAACAACTTGACACTGATTGTATATCAGTTCTGTTAGTTCTGTTAATTAGTAGACAATCTGATATCAGTAGATAAAAATCATAGCTTAGGATAAAAATCATCTGATTCTAGTTATTTTGTATCTTTAGATGTTCATTTGATTTGTTCATAAAATTAATACAGTTAACATTGTATTTCAGTTAACATTTTTTAGAAGCTCATCATCACTCTCAAGGTTAGTTCTATCCTTCTTCTTCTTCTTATTCTTCTTTGCTGCTGATGCTTATTTTCTTTGCAATTCTTCTCTTCTTTCCCTGCGTTTGTTCTTGTAATGTTGCTGTGTTTTTTCTTAATCCTATCTTCTGCGTATTCCTGTTATACCTTCTATTGCTGTGATTTTTCTTCTTCTTCTTCTTCTTCTTCTTCTACTACTTCTTCTTTAACTTCTGCTTCTTCTTCTGCTTACTCTTCTTCTACTTCTTCTTCTTCTGCTTATAGGTTCAATTAGCTTAAAACAAAGTTAATTATAAACTTTCGTATGAGCTATTAAAACAAAGTTCAAGGCAAAAAGAAGAAACAAACCAAACTTTCCATACCATAAAGTTATTAGTGTTTAGTCATACATTTATCCATTTCATCATCTGGATAGATTCATTAGTTACAAAGAACTTGACCAATCCCAATTCAACAATAATAGCAATCACTACTACTGCATTATCACTATACTCAATCCCAATACCACTGCAATCACTACCAATCCCAATTCAACAATAATAGCAGTACCTTAATCTTACACATGTTATCAAACACGAAGTAGCATATTCTTCTGCAATTAACTTAGCCAACATTATTGACGCGTTCAACTAACTTCTGCTTCTGACGTTCAATTAACCTCTGCTTCTGACGTTAAATTCCTACATCATCTTCTTCTTCGTAATCAGCTTATAGTTCAATTCGCAATTGCCATCATTCACTTTGCTTTGTTTATTTTCATGTTGCTTATAGCTTTATGATTTAAGGTCCAATTTAGCTTTCTGATTTAGCATCCTGATTTAGCTTTCTGATTAACATGTTGCTTATATCATTCACTCTGCTACAGATGTATCTGCTTTCTGATTAACATGTTCCATTTCATTTATGTTTATAGCGGCTCCACTTGTTCACTGAGTGCAACTTGTCTTCTGAAATTAACCAGTTCCGTCTTGCTCAACCAACACTTATGGCAAGGTTGATGGCGCTAACTGCACCCCGCAGGAGACTTTTCCTAACCACATCTCTTATGTGGTTATACCTCTTATTGCTTTTGTTCAAATTACTTAAACGACATCGTCGACCACCAATCCATCGTGTACCTGGTGAATGCTTCATGGATAGAATGTTGCGTGGTGAACGCAAAAGAGCACTTTCATGTACGATACGACCAGATTGAATGACAAAGTGTGTCTTGATACCATTAGGATGAATATTCATGTATTCGAGAGATTGTGCGAAGTGTTGGTGACGGAGGGTGGGTTAGTACCAACCAAAAAAGTTCCAATAGATGAGATGATTGTGATGTTCCTGTGGACAGTAGGACACAACATTAAGAATAGAATTATGCAGCTGAGGTTTGGCCGATCGGGGAAAACAATTTGTGCAGTCCTTCACGCGGTTCTGTCGGCTATAGTCAAGCTACATCGTACCTTATACCGCAAAGCCATACTTATCCCTGAACATTGCAAACATGTGAATTGGAAGCATTTCAAGGTTGGAAATACAATTCAATATTTGCTTTCACTCCTTTGACTACTCGTCAAGATTTCCAACCATAGATGTTTTGCAGAATTGCTTAGGAGCATTGGATGGGACGCACGTCAAGGTTCATGCTATAACAGCAGATCAACCTAGGTATTGCAACAGAAAAGGCGAAGTTTCCATTAATGTGTTGGCTGTGTGCAACCCGGATTGCGAGTTCATGTACTGCTTAGCTGGTTGGGAAGGTTCCGCACATGATGGGAGAGTCCTACGGGATGCCTTATCCCGGCCAAACGGGTTAAGGGTACCCAAAGGTATATCTAAGTAGCATTCGTACATTTCTCACTGCACTAATCACATTTGGGGTATAGATCTAACATGTTTATTAATTTGCGTCATAGGATCATACTATTTGTGTGATGGCGGATATGCGAATTGTGAAGGGTTTTTGACACCCTTTCGGGGTCAAAGATACCATCTCAAAGAATGGGGACCAAACAATCGACCAACTACCCCAGAGGAGTACTACAACATGAAACACTCAAGTTGTCGTAACGTTATCGAGCGAGCGTTTGGACTTCTAAAAATGAGATGGGCTATTCTTCGTGACAGAACTTGGTTCTCCCCAGATGTGGCAGGACGAATTGTGCATGCGTGTTGTCTTCTTCACAACTTCATCAAGCGAGAATGTGACATGGACGATTTAGAAAGAGCATTCCTTCAAAGAGCATTCTTCGATTCGGCGGGCGGAGCTGAGGAAGTTGAAGAAGTGTCTTCCACTATGCAACCTAGCGCTGAATGGAGTCAATTTCGCAATGACAAAGCTCAAGAAATGTGACGAAATAGGCCTAGGCAGTGAATGGAAAAGTGGCAAGACAGATCTATTGTGTCGATTTCATAACTTTACTTATTGCTGGTCAAAAAATAACTTCTTCTATTTGCATTAATGAATTGTTTTGTTTTTATATTGAGTAGCTAAACTGATATATGCAATGTTGATCTTGATTTTATATGTCAAACCCCATTGTAATTTTGATATTATAACTTCTTGCTGATTATATTGTTTTGTTTTCATATGTTCCAACATTATGATTTTGAGTTTTTATGTTCTTACTAGTGTTTCAGACAATGGGAAGAAAGAAGGTGGCGGATGACAACGCTGAAAGCGAAGGGGGACGATCTTATTCCCATGGAATGATGACCTTGATCAACTGCTTGTGAAGAGTATCCTTGCTATTGCTGACGACAACAAGGTTGATGCAAAAGGGAAGTTCGCCAATGGCGCGCACACACTGTTGGAACGTTTGATGTTGCATGAGAAACCAAACGGCGGAGTGAAAGCCTCACCTAACATAGTGTCTCGATGCAAAACACTGAAGGCAAAATTCTTAGCCATACAAGAACTACGAGGTTTAAGTGGTGCTGGTTGGGATGATGTCAAGAAAGTCGTGGACATTGATGACACTTCTTATGCTAAGTATGTTGAGGTGAGTTATTCGAATTATTATCTGGAAGTTGTATTGCGTGGATTAGTCAAATATTAATTATACATCATTTGTGTGTCTTATTGCAGAAACATCCTCACTGTGGCAAACTCAATCGAGTTCCTTTTCCATGTTATGACGGGTTGGAGAAAGTGTTTGGAAAGATTCGTGCAATTGGCAAAAGTGCAGTTGGGAATGAAGACTTGGATCAACCAGTTCCTGTCATTGAGGTTCCGAGGAATATGCAATTGGGATGGAAGAGTTCAGAATCGGGTGTTAACCAACCAAGTCCCACCGATCAGGATGAGGAAGCACATAATGTTGGTCATGTAGGAGGTGATGATGAACAAAACCCCCCAACCCCGACAGTCAAAGCCACTTAGTCTAAGGTCAATCACGCTACACCATCTACTCGTCGTAAGAGGACTAGACAATCTAGCAATGATGATGATAGTGACATAGCCGAATTGAAGCCTGTAATTATGAAGACTGCAACTTCTCTTGAGTCAATGATCGGTGAAGCCGGTACCATGAGCCAACGTAGAACCAAACTACACTCAGAGTTGGGAAAATTTGAGGGACTTACTCTGGAACAAGTATTCGATGCAACACTAGCACTCAGAAGGGATGTTGGAATTCTAGAGATATTCTACAGTTTGGAAGATTATGACGGGAAGGGCTTCATTGAGCGTCTCCTTCGATGAAGCAAACAAACTGCTGTGATTTTGTGATTGTTGCTGGGTTTTAGATAACGTGAAGAGAGTGGCTTGTTTTGGTTCATGTTTTATGATATTGCTGTCGATTATTTGAATATTAGGGAGAATGTTTGATGATTGTTACTTCCGTTTTTGTTTTACACACACTGCCAAGTGATATTCACTAATCATAGTTACTGAATAGTGAGTGTTTTTTGTTCTTGTTTTGTTATATCCCAATACAATGCCTACTTTGTATTCGTCAATAAGCTTGTCTTCTCCACTAGATCACCTTGAGCATAAATACAGAAGCGTACCTGGAACAAACTCCATCCCAACTGCTAGCTTTCACATTCAATCGACAATGGCAGAGAAGGAAGGAGGAGTTGGGAAGAATATAACAAAGGTATGGAACAAGTAGTAGTGAGTTTGCAATGATGATGTTTCAATTTACAAAGATGGCGGCAGTCTGCAACAATTGTTACCATTCATTTAAATTAAGGACAAACCTCTAGTAAATAATCAATTAAAATAAGGGTACACTTGTCTTTTTGTTTGTAGTTGAATTAAATTCTTGTGTGTCCTATGTCATGGAAAACAAGGAATTGAAATCTTGTGGAATTGTACATTGTCCCACATTTGAATGCCTGTGGGAAGGAGGATTGTAGGAAGATTTGAATTCCGCGACGGAAAACGAGGCCTAAAATAGCAAGGAAAACAAGGAATTGAACAATTCCGCGGAATCAGCTGTTTCCGGCTCCTAATTCTGGGCAGGAAAACAATGCCTAAGACAAAGAGTAAAGAACCACTAAAATATTTGCTACTTTGTTTTACACAAATGCATTATTTTTTATTTTTTTTATTCTTTCCATTTCTTAAATTTCACTTTATATAGTTTCAGGTAAAGATGATATTACATCACTCCCGCTCAAGAGTTGCTACGACAAAAAAAAATCGGCCAGTGGGCCGAAAATAATCTACATAAGCATTATATATGTACATAAAATATATATATAAGCATTTTGGATAAAAACCTATTGCCACATCAGCATTTGTCCTCTTCTCCTTGATTTTAGATTTCTCTCTCCTCACACTCTCTTTCTTCCCCCCACGCACTAATTTGAAAAATAGTATAATTGTTTATGTATAACTGTTTAGTGGACTTCACTCATTTGAAAAACAATATAATTGTTTATGTATTTTCTCCTTCGCAATGATCATAAATAGACCTATATAAAATGCTTTATCTATAAAAATGATAACTTTTCAGCAAATATAACACTCGATCCCATAACTTCAATGATAAAATTATGTGATTTACCGGCTAAACTAGATAAACTAATTTATATTTATATAAAAACATAAAGCACATTGCTCCTATACATTTTATTGCACAAAGTGAAGCACATTTCACCATTAATGATTTTGCACATTCATTTATTATATGATAACAAACAGTTTATCGTAGAAAATAGAAGTGACAAATTGAATAGAGAGTAGAGTGAATGAAAAATATGATAATAATTCATTCATATAGTTTATTATGAAATGATGATACTTTTGTTTAAATCGAGCTCTGTGTTGATATTTAATTAATTTGAGATTAAAATGAGATAATTTATTTCTTTGCCACATATAATCTCTTGCATCATATACTCGAACACTTTACTTATCGCTCAATGAATGTATATACAACACTAATATGTTTACACACGTGATGATAATTGTGGGAATGAGACATATTGATGCACAAATTAACGCACACTAAGTTTACTCAATGGATCGCTCCAAAGATATCGTTTAT
The DNA here is from genome assembly GCA_034768395.1 of Linum lewisii. NCBI lineage: Eukaryota > Viridiplantae > Streptophyta > Magnoliopsida > Malpighiales > Linaceae > Linum > Linum lewisii. The sequence goes on from CM068300.1 coordinate 56,258,073, forward strand.
TTCCCTTGGGTCTTTCTCCTTCTATTACTCAACAATGTATGTAAAACTATTCAGGGTTTTGTTGTTTGGTTTGTTGAAAAGGTTGTGAATTAATTAACTAAGAAATAAAATTAAGCACGTAAGCAAGTAAACAATTTGTGGTTTGGAAGAATGACTAAGGCGTTTTTCCATACTAGAATCTGCTCTAGCTCGATTAAGACGGATGAATGCAATTTCGGTTTCAAAAGACATGATGACTTGACATTTCCTTAGGTAATCTCTACTCCTTGGTCAGGTCGTAGAGACGTTATCCTATTAGATTCAAAGGTTCCTATGGTCAAGACAACCTAAGAATTCTCAAGAATGCATACAAGGTGTTCAACGAAATGCCATAGCGATAATGTAAAGAGATTAGGTCTACCGATCCTGTGGTCAAGATACCGGCAAATCCTAATGACTTCGTCGACTCTATAATGACTCACGTCCTTGGTAAGAACCACAAAATCAAAGATGAAGCAAGAACCCTACGACATGGTCAATCACATATTCATAGAGCTTCAAATTAGGGTTAAGAAAAATCCCATCAAATGTCTGAATAAACCTCAATTAACATAAACGGGTTAAGAATCCAATATCATCCATACAAAATCTAACTAGGGTTTCATCTAATCTGAACAAACCTGAGAGTTTAGCTCCTCGTGGTTTCAAGAGAAACAACAAGAAGAAGAGAAAGAAAAATTGGAGAGACGGTCATCTTGCTCCGGAATCTACTAATCTCGCCTTTCCGATTGATCCTCTAGCCAATCCTTGCTTCCCTCTCTCTCAATCGTGGTTCTGAACTCCCAAAAACTCTCTCCAATGGTGTTTGATTCATCGAAAAAGGAATAGTCCATGAAAAATCCCATTTTGGGGGTTAAATATCCCTTTTCCTAAAAAATTCGGACAACCAAAAGTGCTCCAGGAGGCACCAAAAAGTGCGCTGGGCGCACTTTTCTATGCAGCCGGATGCACTTTTCTGTGCAGCCGGGCGCACTTTTTGCTGGACAAAATTCCTGCTTCTTAATTTGGTGATTCCTGCTCCGTCCGAACTCTGAATTGGTCCCCGTTTGAAGCGCCGAGCTCGTAGAAAGGTCCTTCACAATGTGGTGACCTAAAATACCATAAAAACAACTCCAAACAACTTCAAACGGCCCTAAAGTGGGACATGAGGCAATAACACGCAATTTGCACGAAAGTTCCAAGAAACTATCACAAATAGGGGAATTTCACTGAAATGTGGTGAGATAAACGTGTCAAATCTAGTGTCATCACATATTATAAACTTGATATTGATTGAATCATGATATTTTATAGAATAATTAAATCACATTATTTATATGTGTTGAAGACATTCAAGATAACTAAGGTATGAATATTTAAAATAAGCATTTGTTAGTTAATATATCCATTGAGCTAGACTAAACTAGAGAGATAAGGTTGTGCTTTAATCAGAGTAATTATTAGTGAGGTCATGAGTATGTAATAGTATGAGTCATGAGATCGTAAGTAAATCAGGTTTCAAGTCATTTATTATTAACAAATTTAGAGTATTAATCGGGTTGAGTCAGATTTAATTGGGCATATTCATCAAACCTAAATATATTCATATAACATGATCCTTATTTCCATATTCTTCTAAGTCTTTTTTTTTTATGATTCATATTCTTCTAAGTCTTAACGGACCAGATTTTTCACAGTGTTGGTTTTTTTATTCTCAATTTTATTTATTTGAAAATGTTCAAGATTATTTAAGAGAAGTATAAATTAAAAACAAATTCGAGCTGCATACATTTAAAAAATCATGAATATTTAATAGAAGTATTTGTCAATTAATATATTCATTGAGCTAGAGAAAATTGGAGAAATAAGATGGTACTTTAGTAAGAGCAATGACTAGTGAGGTCACAACTGTGTAATAGTATGAGTCATGAGACCGTATGTAAAGCAGGTTCAAGTCATTTACTATTAACAAATTCAAAGTATTAATCGGATTGAGATTGAATTAAGCATATTCATCAAACCTATATAAGTAAAGCGGGTTCTAAGTTATGACGGGCCATTTGAGGTTTTATTCATCAAAATGATTTTTTTAGTGTTGATTTTGTCTCGGCTTTATTTGTTTGCAAATGTTTCGATGGAGTTTTAATTTTATTTTTTGATTTTCTTGAACTTACTTATGTTGATAAATCAGTTTTTTTGTTACAAATTTTTGAACCATATTGATTTAGAAGACATCACTTATTTGAAAAGTTTGTTTGAACAAAAAGTATAATTGTTTATTTTCTTTCTTCTTTGCAATGATCGTAAATGGAACTATTTCATTTTATTATGTAATTTAAACTTAATTAATTTTCAAAATATTGTAAAATTAATCACAATACTCAATTTAAATATTATCTATATTTGGTTCTATATAAACAATTATATGGCTATGTTTATGTATTCTACTTTTTTGGTGAAGGACGGCGCCAAACGCCTTACTCATTTATAATAATCGACCGAGATTCGGTGACTCCAGTACAGTCATAACGTAAATGAAACCCGAGATTAACATCTGAAACAAGAAAGCTATGCACCCCCAAAGGAAATCTAAAACCAGTATCTGCTAGAAAGTCTGCAGCTCGATTCCCTTCCCTGAACACATGACGAATATTGACCTCCCAATCCCGTCGGAGGAGTTCTTGTAAGTCCAACACCTCCAAAGCATGTTGATGAGTAGGAATCTCATCATTTTTAACCAACTCGATCACTGTCATAGAATCAACTTGAAGCTCCACTTTCCTGTAACCGTGATCCCAAGCTGTGCGAAGTCCCGTGACAGCATCTCGTAACTATGCTCTCGTATGGAGCAGTAACCGATGTTCATGGTGAATGCTGCAACACAGTGTCCAGCCTCATCCCGAATGAGCCCTCCAGCTGCAGCTCGTCCAGTCGACTAGTTCACCGCGCCGTCCGTATTCACAATCATCCATTATCTAGGCCCAGGGTCCCAGGAAATGTCAACCCTTCTCCGATCCTGGTTAGGCCCTAAGGTTCTGGCATTTCGCCTCATCACCTCATCAAATGTTCTAACCCACACAAGAGCACGGGTGGCTACTGACCTTGCAGAGTCATTTGCAGCGATGAAGATCCTCGCATTTCTAGCTTTCCACAGAGCCCAACAGAGGTTTCCAAACAAGAAACTGTGATCTGAATCAATTAATTTCTCTAGCCAACCTTCCAAAGTACCTGTCCAACTGAGATCATGAAGATAAAAAACAGCAGCATGCCTCTAAACGTCTGCTGCAAACTGATAGTCCCGGAGAATGTGAACTGTGTTTTCAATGTGATCGGGACATGTCGGGTCATTTGACTGCCTTCTCTTCACCCGCTGATCATTAGTCAAGAGCCGATCATTCCCTGCCAACCAAAGAAAATGCCTCACTCTGTTTGGGCCCTTCCAACCCCAAATCTTTCCCCACAACTCAGAGTGAATCGAGGAATTATGATCATCATTAACAATCAACTCATAGGCCGTTTTGATAGAAAATTTCCCGTCATTCCCCGAGCTCCACGCCCAGCCATCGTCACCTCGACCGGCCCGAGGTGGTGTCATTCCAGCGACACGGCTCACTCCCTCTGTGTTCAGGCAGTCTTGAAGCTTAGCGAAATTCCAGCCCCCTGTTTCGTCATCAACAAAATCAGCAACAACCTCCTGAAGATTGAGTTCCGAGGGGTCCTTGGATGAAAAGTCAAGTAAGATAAATCCCCCATCAATCCAACTTACTGACCAGAACCGGGTGTTTCTACCATCTCTCACCGCTGCCCGACTACCCCGAAGGATCATGTTCCATTCCGACGTGAGACCTTTCCAAACCATCGATTGTGATGAAAGGTATCGGGGTTCAAACCCATCAGAGGTCTCACGAAAATATTTACTTTGAAGAACCCGGATCCAAAGTGCCTCCTGATCTTGAAAAAACAAAAAGGCAAGCTTAGTCATATAAGTTCGGTTTAACAGCCTAGCCGAGCGGATGCCTAACCCCCTTCCTCTTTAGGTGAGCAGATCTTATCCCAAGCAATAAGATGAGTTTTACGTTCTCCAACTGAGGTGCCCCAAATGAAGTTTCAGATACGTTTATCAATCTCTGTACAAGTCGTGGCAGGTAGAACAACAGTCTGCATTGCATAAGCAGGGATTGCTGACAAGACGGATTGAGCAAGAGTAACCCGTCTGGCCAGCGACAGAGACTTTACCTTCCACCCCGAGAGATTATTAGCCATCCTGTCAATGATTTCCTGGTAGGTTGCCGTAGAGGTTCTACCATGGAGCATCGGAACACCAAGATATTTTCCGAGATTTTGGGTAAGAGGGATACCCAACTTCGACGAGATGTTCCGGGTGAGTCGCCTGTCATAATTCTTGGAGCAAAAAATAATGGATTTTTCTTTGCTAATAGCTTGTCCCGAAGCAGTGTAAAACAAATCCATACAACCCGAAATAACATCTGCCTGATCAGCTGAAGCCGAAGCCGAAGCAAAGAGAATCAAGTCGTCAGCATAAAAGAGATGCGACAAAAGAGGCCCACCTAGAGACAGTGAAATTGGCTGCCACTTGTTCTCTTTAACCGACTCTTCAATAATATGACTCAAACGCTCCATGCAAAGAGTGAAGAGAAACGGAGAAAGCAGACAACCCTGCCGAATACCTCTCTGAGGCGTAAAACCTTCAGTTAAGCCACCATTCCAAAGAACCTGAAAACGGACAGAAGTAACACAAGCCATGATCAAGCTGACAAGATTATCTCTGAGACTTGCTGCAGTTAGGGTGTCTTCCAGGAAGGACCAACGAATACGATCATAGGCTTTCATAAGATCAATTTTAAGAACCATCATCTTCGCCCTGCCCTTATCATGCTCCATTGAATGAATAACTTCTTGCAATATAATAATGTTCTCTGCGATCTGTCTGCCAGGTACGAAACTCGCTTGATTCGATCGAATAAGGGTTTTCATCAACGGCCAAAGTCTCATAGCCAAACACTTAGAAAGGATTTTATAACTGACGTTACACAGAGATATTGGCCGAAAATGAACAATAGTTTCAGGAGAAGCTCTTTTGGGTATGAGCACAATAATCGTACCATTAATCGTCGCCACCTCAGAATTGTTCCTGAAACACTCTTGGATCAGCAATGTCACAGAGTTTCCCACACACTCCCACTGCTTTTGGAAGAAGATAGGATGAAACTCGTCGATACCGGGGGCTTTGAGGTCATCCATACTACGAACAACTCTTTCAATCTCATCTCTACTTGGCTGCAAACTCAAATTAGAGATCAACGCAGGCCTAATTGCAGAGAACCCGTTTGGCAGCAAGGCAGGTGGTGAACGTGTTGTTGTGATGCGTTCAACCAAATAAACTAACAAAGCTAACAAGCTAGGGTAGATCGTATTCCACGGGCCTTCTATGATTGACTACTCCAAAAACTAGCAATTTATTCGGATGCAAACAAGTTGTGCGTGGTGTGAGTTCCACGACTTGTAATTCTAAGAAATGCAGAGAAATTTAAAAATTAAACTAAGCAGATTGGAAATTAGGGTTGAAAACAAAGATGATAGACGAACTTAGACTTTGAATCCCCCTTCGTTCCCCAGAGCATTGGCAATCAACAGATCAGCGGATTTCGATTCTCATTCAATCAATTACTAAGAGACCACCATAACTCCTTACCCTTAGGTTTAAGACCGGCGAACGTTCGCTCTATCCGTTCTAGCTACCAAGATTAATTAGTCGCCCGGGTACAGTCGCCTCTCGCAACGACTTAACTTAATTGGTGCAATTACTAACGATTTATGAGTTACTCTTGCAGTGGATTAACCCTAACCGGTTCCTACGAAAGGCACGCTCCAATTATAAGGTTAATTGTTCAATTCGATGTTCTAAAGTAAGGCGAGCGTTCGCTTCTATCCTTAGCTTAACAAGAATCTAATCTAGGTGATCAATCCAGACAAGAAACATGAACAATGAAGAACAAATCAAACATGAAAGAGAAACTGATTGAATTTCGAATCTAATCACCGCCGATCCGTGACCGCTTTAAAGCCCTGGGTCACTTAGGGTTCATCTAGTCTAAGCTCTAACGAGTTAAGCTACTCATGTTTATCACAAAAGAATCAAAGATAAAGAAAGAGTTCATCATCCAGAGGAAGAACAGAAAAGAATCTGAAAAACCTAATTTAGACGACTCTGACAGACTTCGATCTTTGGTAAACCGCAATCCTAGCTCTGATTCTCTGAGATGGAAGGGATGGCGTCACGATCTCTTTCCGGCTCTTCGAACTCTAACTCTTCGCTCCAGAACTTCAGAGAATTCTTGGAATTGTGATTATGAAAGTATGTTATGATCCCCTTTTATTTGGGCCGCCGGCTAAGTATTTATACTTAACCCTAATACCCACCGAATCAGCTTAATATTTTCGCCGAAAATCTTGAGGAATTTTCGGCGAAAATTCCTTCATAAATGGCTGGTGTCCGGCTGCTTCTCTCCTGTGATTTTCGGACTGATGGTTCTCGGGGAAAACTTTGGGTTTTCGCCGAAAACTTCCTTGACTGAGCATCAATGGATTTTTCCTTGCATTTTCGCCGAAAATCATGGGTTCTTTTCGCCGAAAATGTCAGTGTAAACGGGCAGACTTTTGGTTTCACTTGATTGGCTCCTTTGTTCGATTCCGGTGCAATTCCTCGAGGTTCCAACGCCTTAGACACGTCCTTGGCTACTTTATTTGACGGCAAAAACCTGTGCTAACATAAAAACACTAGAAAACTATCAAATAGGCCCGAAACGGGCCAATGTAACACAAATGGCACGAGATAGGGCAATCGATTGAATATTCTTCATTCTACCCTAAAAACCATGTCTTAAGCAAGAAAATGTCGCTTAAATGAGGCTGATAATCACGTCAAATCGAGTGTCATCAAAATACCCCACACTTAAGCTTTTGCTTGTCCTCAAGCAAACTGAATAGAAACGCTCATGTTCATAAATGATAAGATCGATTAAATTGGAGCTCAATCAAACACAATGAATTATTAGACAGCTAATTCCTAGAACAAGAAACCTGACATGTATACAGATCAGCCAAACAACCTGGTTTCACTAGTAAACTGCACACGACAAGTAATTAGCAACCAATTATGCACGAATTTGACCTAATCGACCAGACTCCTCACACAGGATAAATATAGTACAACGGGAACTCTCACTCTCTGTGTTTAAGGACGTGTTTCTGCTCTCGATCATTTTTTGTTACTGAATTCTGTCATAGGTTTGCAATTCGACCACATCTCCACCACTGTGACAACACGAGTATCTAGTCAAGAAGGACTTCCCTGCTAGGACCGTAATGAAATCTACACTACTTGGGTTTATGATGCGATGGATGATGAGAATGTATGATGATGGCTTGGTGCGGTGTAGCTTTCGACTAACTTCCCTCGAATCTAATCTATGGCTTCCTACCGTCTAACCAAACACGGGTGAATAATGAACGCTCGTCCTATGATACCCTCAAGCAACCTAACACTTATTTTCTTTTTCAAATACTATTTTTTTTACTTTTCTTTTGACTTCGTTCTTCCATTTGTAGGGAGAAGAACGTTTATTTGAACTAAACTTTGAAACTTTTTGATTTTTCTGATTTTTTCTTTTTTTTTTCGAATTTTTCTTTTTTTTTTCTTACTTGACTTTTTTTTTCTTTTGTGCCGATTCTTTCTTTTAATTGCTAGAGGGGTTTACACGTCTGGACATAATAGCTAAGACCACCTGTTTAATGGCTATAGGTAGGTTACCACAAAATGACTTCCGGTAGGTCAATCTAGAACTACAACCACATGGGATCAACGGGGAATGAAAGAAATGGGAAATGGCTGTAATGTATTATCGAACTGAAAGAACAGGCCAAGCTCAAGGGTCTAAACCTAATGGATTTATTGTTTGGTAGGCTATCTGGCTTAGTAGCTGAATCTAGGTGCCCCTATCCTTCTAGAACTCGTGTCATCGTGTGGTCTCAAGTAGGTCTCATGCAAATTCTAACTCATTCAAGTAAACATAAAACCACTCAGAAAGAATTAAAAATTGCAAGTTACGTGCAATGGGTCAAAAGCTCACATTTGGTTTGCTAGTCGGATTCGGTCATTTTCATGCAATCAAGGCTACAAACTACAAGTGTGATTTAAAAATTCTGTTCTGACCAGGCAGTTTAGCATCAAAATACACAAGTTGGTTCTCAAGTTCTAGGTTAAGCAGTCTAAGCATCATTATGAAGGTTTGAACAACAACTTAACATCAAAAATCAAGAACTGGGCCATTCTAATGCTAGAGAAACTGGAATGGAATCACGAGGCACACACAACACAATCAAGGGCAATCAAGTTCATGCAAGGTTCTCTAGCATCCTACCCCACACTTAAATCGGACTGTGTCCTCACAGGACTAATTCTAGAGTTCAGAGTGAAGTAGAAGAACCTGGACCGAGATGATTGGCGTAGGGGATGAGCACGGGTTCTCGGAGCAGAGGCGATCTACCAAAGCGAAGCAAAGGGAATCTCCCTACTGCCTACAAAACAAAAACAAATGAAACATAAAAAGGAAACCGGGACAAGTGTCCTGGATCCACACAGAAAAAAGGTGGATCGAAATCCGAAAAGAATAAATAAAAAGAAAGGACAAGGAAAGGACACCACCTGATCATGGCTGGTCAGGGGCGTCAGGGGGTGGAAAGTGGAGGTGCTCGCCGAGCTGACGTTGCCACGCCAGCTGTGCCTCATACCGCCTGTCGGTGCGGCGCATATGCTGCTGCATAATAGTCCATCTCGCCTCTTGAGTGGCGTTGTCGGTGATGCGCCACTCCTGCAGTCGCTCATACAACTCACCAATGTTCGCGGGGTGCGGTCGGTGCTGAGGGTGAGGCGCCTGGTATGGATCTGGAATGTGCGGCGGCGACTGGTGTGCATACCCTGCCTTATGATGGGGCGAGGGTATATAGTCATGGAATTCTGGCTGCGGCTGGGGCTGCTGCTGCTCAGTATCATCATCTTCCTCCGACTCGGCTACATGCTGGGGGGGAGGATCTGCTGCCACCTAGGGACTGAGGTCCAGCTCTAGCTCGTATTCGACCGCTAAGTCTCCTCCAACGGTCCTAACGTGGTGTCGGGGAATGTTCGGGCCATATTCATGGCTGATGCCGAAGGAGATGATGAGCTGACCTATGAAGTTACCTCCCAGGAGTGCACGAGGTGGCGTCCGCCTCTTGGTCTTCTGGCGGAAGATGCGAGCAAGCACCCATCTGGGGTGAAGAGGGTAGCTCTCTCGGATGGCTCGGAGAAGCATAAGCTCCTCCTTGAGGATATGGTGGCGATCCTTATCTGGAACATATAAAAGCGATCTACGCCAAACCATATGAATAAATTTAAAGAGAGGGTGAGAGAGCGACTTAACTGAGTTGTGTTCCCCAAGGCGATCGTCAGACACTCCTGTCATGTGGCTCCAGAGTGCATGGTACTCCTCCTCGTCATCGTCGTCGCCCTAGCCGAGGTGATGTCCATGATAATGCTCGTAGGGGATACCTAGATGAGCAGCAAACTCATCATAGGTGAGCGTCCTGTATACTCCACCCAGATAGAAGGTAACAACCTTCTGGCCTTGCCTCCTCTTGTGCTCATCCAGATCAAAGGTCGCCCAGAACTCCTGAAGGGCGATGTCTGGGAAGTCGGCAGCTATGGTGGTCAGCTCTAGGAGGCCGGCCGGTGCTAGGGCGTCATGCACGTTCTGGTGGTAGTCCTCGTCGTGCTCGCTGAGAGACTCCATGGAAAGAAGGCGTACTTTAGCTCCCCGAACATGCTCGATCTTCTGGAAGCACTCGAAGTAGAAGTCAGGTAGACGAGCGATAGTGCGATGGTACCTAGCCCGGCGAGGTAATGCTGGAGGAGGGCCCTGAACGGCGGGTGTGACGGGAGCGGGGGCTCTGGAGCTCGAGGCGGCATCAAGTCGTGCCTTGGTCCTGCGCTCATAAGTGGTGTTCCTAAAACCAGAATGAAACCAGATCATTCAAACTTAAAACCCTACCCCACATTTAGTAGAAAAACTCAATTTCACAAAGAAATGAGGAAAACCGAGTGGGGTGAGAAAAGCAGAGTAACCGATAATCATAGACAATAAAATACATGCTTAGGAACAGCCAGAATTGGATAAGCACAACCAGAGTTCAAAGAGTCAAACCGACATTCAGAAAGTCAACACTATAGCATAATGAACCCTAATCATGGCAAGACTATCACAAAGCGGAGAACGACGGTAAAATATGATATCAGATGGCAAACACAATAATCTGAACGAGAATAAACACATACGGCAGCCAAATGATAAAAAATAGTTCATGGTCAAACCAACATTTCTCACAAGTCAACATCACAAAGAATCAATCGTACGCATAGCAACACATAATCAAATGATATGAAAATTAAGCACGATACCCTCTAAGCATGCTAGAACAGTTCAACAAGTTCAGCTAACCTAGTTCACACGAAATCAGTCGGCACGCAAATCGAGGCAAACCGAAAAGTCAACCGAAAGTCAACCCCGACGAATTTCAGCAATCAATATGTCAAAAGATTCGTAATGAAAAGTTCTACAACTTACCTTGAAGCCATGGATGCTAAAAACGAACGGTTTGGGAGAAATCGGTGAAAAACTCTGAAAACAAGGGTTTGGGTGAACTAGAGCTGTAGGGCTCAACGGGATCGGAAAAGAGAGGGGAAGGGGGCGGCGGTGGTCGGTGACGGCGGCGGCGGCGGCAAACGGTGGCGTCGGCGAAAATAGGTGGTGCGGTCGGCGGTTTTCGAAAACAGGAGGGGGGAGGTTTTGTTTTGTTTTGAAATTTTCGGAAATGGAAAGTGGGGAGAGAGAGGAAGTGTCGACCGGATTTTTAAAGGGATAAGGTCCGAAATTTGCCTTGTATTTTCGGCGAAAATAAGTGAAAGTTTTTGCCGAAAATATTAGTTAAAATCACTGCCGGTTTTCAAATGAATTTTCGCCGAAAACATGAATACATTTTCACCGAAAATATGAAACAGGGATGTTTGGAAAACTCGGTGAAATTTCAAAGGGCGATTTCACCGAAAATAGGGGTGCATTTTCGTCGAAAATTTTGAACTGCACGATTGAAAATATTTTCGCAAATCCGGCAAACTTCAGAAAATCACAATTAAATTCCCAAAAATCGGAACAACCTCAATCAACTTGCAACCGACACTACGACACACAGACTACACACGAAAAATAAAAACACAAACAAACTGACACTTTTGGCTCCCCCGAACCGACTCTAAAACACTAAGATTGACACAAAACAAAAACGGACTCCAGCCGTGGGTTGCCTCCCACGAAGCGCTCTTTTATTAACGTCCTTGAGCTGGATGGTACCTGGACGGTATTAGGAGACATCCCAACTCAGATTCTCCCTAATGCTAGCATCGAAGTTCATAAAGTAGAGCTTCGGTGTTTCTCCGGTGAGCATGCATTTCTTCCCGTTCGCGTGTAGGAGTTTGGTACGTCCGTCGGGAAGATGGTCAATGATCTTGAACGGTCCGAACAGTTCTGTAAAAGGATCGTCTTCCACAAGGAAGACAGTGGATGGAACGAGAACGATCGGCTCCTTCTTTACTTTAATCTCCGGCTTGATATCACCAGGATCGGTGATCGTCAGTATTTCCTTAGGAGATGCTTTTGGCTTCTCCCTCCATACTTGTTCCAACGCCGGTTTCTCGGAACGAATTGGTGGTGTAGTTGGATCGGTAGACGGTGGTCGAACAACTGGTCTCCAGACCATCTGAGTTTGCTTCTTCTTATGATTCTTCCTCCTTGACTTGCTGACGAGGATTTTTTTAGCCTCAACACCAAATAAACCTGAGAGTTCTCAGAGTCGTATTCCCAAGGGTCTACTCGAGCTACCTTACTCAGTTTAGTTCTGCTAGTCAGTGAAATCGTTTTGTTCGAAGATTTGATTAATTTAGAAAAATGTAAAAACTAACTAATAACTAAAACACAAATTAACAAGTAGGATCAACGATGGGGGAAGAGGTCTTGCTTGGGTTTGTATCTTTCTAAGAAATCATGAGAAAATGCAGCTACAGAACTAGCAGGACATGGATGACAATCAGTTTCAGGTTCTAAAGGTTGGGTCGATCGACTCTACAACCAAGAACCACCTGCACACACCCTAACTCGCATTCAACCAACAATCCAATAGCAAACTGAACAGAAACCCTAAAACAGGAGAACTGCAGAAAACATCGAATTACAGGGAAGTCTAAGAACGGGGCGACAAGATAACAAAATAGATCATCAATCATCATGAATCCACAATCCAATTCAACGTATCAACTCATAATCTCAAAGAATTCAACAAAACCCAAGCAAGAAAAGAAAAACTTAACTACTCATGAAAGAAATCCGAAAGAATACTGCAAACCACCGATTCATCAAGGTTGACCTTGATTCCTCAGCTCTGATCGAGCTACTTCTTCCCATCTCCTGCTCGCTGCTCGTACTCTCTCCCTTTTTCCTCAATTTCGTACCCTCCCACCTGGCCAAAAGGCCGAATGCACTAACTCCTCTCCGCTGCTGCTGTCGTACTGCCCTCCAATGACCTTCTTTCTTTTCTTTCTTTTCTTCATTTTCTCTTTTGTTTTTCATCCCCCCGGAATCAATTCCCTTCCTTTCCAAAACTACATCAACGCCTCCATAAGGCCCAAATAAATCTCACTTATGATAATGGCCGGCCCAAATCAATCTCACTTATGATAATGGCCGGCCCAACTAATAAATCTCATGAACTACTGCCTTGGAATTGTGGATTATGCTTAATGATGGATGATGATGTTGATTATGTCATCCAAAACAAAGCCAACCTCATTTACGTTGCTGAACATTAGCCCATTTGGCTCATCTAATTATTCTACACTTCCCAATTAAATGACATGTGATTAGCTTTCCATGCCACTGTATCTTCATGTCTTCCATGTCTCGATCTCTAACGTTGTATATATCCTGAAATGTATAAAAAATGTGCAAAACGACATAAAACAGTCAAAAGGTCCAAGAGGTACGAAACTCACACAAAATTATGCAAAATGGTCAAGTAGAGTACGAAAAATGTCGTCTAATGAGGGATTGAATACACCAATATTTGAGTGCATCAAATCACCCCACACTTAGACTTTTGCTTGTCCTCAAGCAAGAACTCTACACAACAATGCACCACCCTGAATGAGCAATCGAAAACCTCTTGGTTCCTAGAATGATGTTTACGATGCTTCAATCAAACAAGAGGATTACCCGACTGACCACACAGTTAAAACCAAACCTTGCGAGAGTAAAGAGGAACATGACTTTATCGAGCTAGTGAACAACCCGACTTGATAAACGCAAGACAATACTTACTTCCGCTACACTTACTCTAGGACGCAACCTGACACTTGCTAGATAAGGGAACACGACTAGAACAAAATTAAAGAACATTTTTTTTTTACTTTTTTTTTTCTGATTTTTTTTTCTTTTTCAAACAATTATTTCTGAATGGTCGGTACAGTGTGGATACTACGGGTATGGAGCAGCCGGAAACCTTTGGAATTCCGCGTTATCCTAGACCCCAGCCACGATTGGGAGTAGGTTAGAAGAAGAATGCCACATTGAGACTTCCCTTTGGGACTACAACAATGGGCGGGCACGTATGCCAGCTCGTGAATCGACCCACAACTTCAATACCAAACCATTCAATTTTCAGATTTTTTTTATTTGGGAACATCAACACCAATTTAAAGCAGGAAATTAACAGATCCCTTATCTAGACTCGATCATGGCATTGAACTAGAGAATTCGAGCATCAGATAGACCAAGTCTTCCACATTACCAAGTCAATTGTTCATTAACACGATAAGGGCAAGTTTCTAGAAAACTACAAGCAAGAAGAATGAGAGATGGTCATAATACGGGTTCTCACACACACATTTGGTCACAGCTAAAGCACCACATCAATCTCACCATATGGAAAACGGTAAGCCACTCAAGAAGATATTAAGCAATGTGAAAAGTTAAATGCCAACGAGAATGAGAAGCAGTGAAAGAGTGAAAAACAAAGCACAATCACCACCCATTTAACGACAAGAACTCAATTAACCAAAATGCATGTATTGCAACGAGACCACCCCACACTTAAACATTGGACATTGTCCGCAATGGACCAAATCAGAATAGGGATGATACAGTGTACCTGGAATTGGCTAGTCGGAGGGTGAGGAGGCCAGGTGAGCACCAATGAAGACGGCCTGGAGAATTAGCATTCTCCGTCCCATCCAAGCAGCTCCTTGTAGTTCATGTCATTTCCAGACTTCAAGTAGAGGTGATCTGGGAACTGAACTTGAATACTTCCCCATTGTGGATGAGTGAATGGAATAACTCTCGTAGGAGAGGCATGAATCTTGATCTGGTTGTCAAGCCTAGGTAACTCTTCTTTCTTATTTGCTTGTTCAACCATCATCAGCTCTTGGCGACGCCGCTTCCTTTTTCTCCTACTAAGGCGCTTCCGCTTGGTTGTCTTAATAGGTTCCGAGTCATCCGTAGTCGTCTCATCATAAGAAAGTATGGAGTTTACATTTGGACTAGTTGAAGCACTAACAACTTTAATCTCTTCTGTAGGAAGTGGCATAGTTTCAATCAAAGGGGTAGGAGTGGTGGTGACCGTACCCATCAAAGGAGTGAAAACCTCATCGTCGTCCGAGCTTGGATAAAAAGGAAGTTCCTTCTTAATATGTTGATATGCCTCTTCAGCCTCTTGAAGTTCCTTGCACTGTTGTTCAACTGTCTTCACTGTCAACTTGAATTCCAAGTCCCACAACCCATCACTAAGCTCTTTCACCTTGCTAGACAAGTTCTCAATTGCTCTTTTCTGCTTGTGCAACCCATCTTCCAATACTTCTTTCTTCTTTCGCACATACGCCTCCAACTTATCAAATCTTGCATTGGTAGTGGTCTCTAATGCGGCAAATCTAGTCCGAATCACCTTCGTCAAACTACTAAATAACTCCTCAACACTTGATGTTTGTTTGTCAGGCTGAGAGGCTTGATTAAGATGATCGCTAATTTCTTGTTGAGAACCAAGAGCATCATCATTTTCTTCCTTTAGCTTTGATATGATGAGATCCATGTCCTCACTTATTCTCTTGAGAGAAGCGTTATGAGAAGCGTTACGAGAAGCATTCTCAGCTGTACCAATCATAATCAACTTGATCAACTCTTCAGTCCTGGAAGGACTAACTTGGTATGTTGAGCCATAAGATTCAGGTTCTTCATAATAGCAAGACTGATTCTGTCGGTCTGAATAACATGGATCCTGCATACTCCAGCTGCCAGAATTACCATAATCACCACTATACTCTTCATAAGAACCAACAAAGGCTGGCGGAGAGGCTTGAACCGACGGAGAACGATGATTTTCTAACTCCCCAAGAATAGCTACAAGTTTTGCTTCCATATCCATACCCTGTCCTGTAAACAAAGTAGAAAAATCCAAGCAAACAACAAACACAAGGGGTGAAGTAGAAAATGAATTATGAACAAGATGGGGATACAAAAAAAACTAAAAGATCAAATATGTACAAACAAGAAAGCAAAAACTGAGCTAGTAATCCTAAACCTTTCCTGAAGTCAAGTAATGTCCCCGGCAACGGCGCCAATTTGGTGACGAGGATTTTTTTAGCCTCAACACCAAATAAACCTGAGAGTTCTCAGAGTCGTATTCCCAAGGGTCTACTCGAGCTACCTTACTCAGTTTAGTTCTGCTAGTCAGTGAAATCGTTTTGTTCGAAGATTTGATTAATTTAGAAAAATGTAAAAACTAACTAATAACTAAAACACAAATTAACAAGTAGGATCAACGATGGGGGAAGAGGTCTTGCTTGGGTTTGTATCTTTCTAAGAAATCATGAGAAAATGCAGCTACAGAACTAGCAGGACATGGATGACAATCAGTTTCAGGTTCTAAAGGTTGGGTCGATCGACTCTACAACCAAGAACCACCTGCAACACACCCTAACTCGCATTCAACCAACAATCCAATAGCAAACTGAACAGAAACCCTAAAACAGGAGAACTGCAGAAAACATCGAATTACAGGGAAGTCTAAGAACGGGGCGACAAGATAACAAAATAGATCATCAATCATCATGAATCCACAATCCAATTCAACGTATCAACTCATAATCTCAAAGAATTCAACAAAACCCAAGCAAGAAAAGAAAAACTTAACTACTCATGAAAGAAATCCGAAAGAATACTGCAAACCACCGATTCATCAAGGTTGACCTTGATTCCTCAGCTCTGATCGAGCTACTTCTTCCCATCTCCTGCTCGCTGCTCGTACTCTCTCCCTTTTTCCTCAATTTCGTACCCTCCCACCTGGCCAAAAGGCCGAATGCACTAACTCCTCTCCGCTGCTGCTGTCGTACTGCCCTCCAATGACCTTCTTTCTTTTCTTTCTTTTCTTCCTTTTCTCTTTTGTTTTTCATCCCCCGGAATCAATTCCCTTCCTTTCCAAAACTACATCAACGCCTCCATAAGGCCCAAATAAATCTCACTTATGATAATGGCCGGCCCAAATCAATCTCACTTATGATAATGGCCGGCCCAACTAATAAATCTCATGAACTACTGCCTTGGAATTGTGGATTATGCTTAATGATGGATGATGATGTTGATTATGTCATCCAAAACAAAGCCAACCTCATTTACGTTGCTGAACATTAGCCCATTTGGCTCATCTAATTATTCTACACTTCCCAATTAAATGACATGTGATTAGCTTTCCATGCCACTGTATCTTCATGTCTTCCATGTCTCGATCTCTAACGTTGTATATATCCTGAAATGTATAAAAAATGTGCAAAACGACATAAAACAGTCAAAAGGTCCAAGAGGTACGAAACTCACACAAAATTATGCAAAATGGTCAAGTAGAGTACGAAAAATGTCGTCTAATGAGGGATTGAATACACCAATATTTGAGTGCATCACTTGCCATACTCCTTGCTTGGTGGTTTAGAAGAGGCTTGCAGTTCCTTCTTCTTTGACGACTTTTGAGGAACAGGTTTTTGTTTCTGCTTGATAACCTGTCCAGCACCTGCAGTCACAATCGAGCTAGGAACACTAGAAGAGACGTCAGTAATGAAATTGACCGAGGCCAACTCCACAGTTTCTACGGATAAACAATGTGATTATCCCTTAGGAGTGTATTTCATACCATCCTTGAGACGGAATGTTGCAGTATCCTTCCCAACCCTTAATGTTAACGAACGATTTGGAACATTAATGTTAATGCCGGCTGTCGCCATAAATGGCTGGCCTAAGAGAAGGGTAGAATATGTCTCTTGAGTATCCATTACTACACAGTCAGCGAAAAATCGGAAAGGGCCACAACAAGTGATTACATCCTTGATTATTCCTCTAGGTTCTTTTAGAGTTCTGTCGGCAAACACTACATGCATGCTAGCAGGTTGTAATTCACCTAGGTTCAGTTTCTTATATAAACACATAGGCATGACATTTATAGACGCACCTAGATCAACCAAACTACGCTCAATTTCAATGCCGTTAATGATTAAAGGTAACGTAAAAGGACCAGGATCAGAGCACTTAGCTGGGATAGGTATGGGTGGTGATTGCGAGACGATAGCCGAACACTCTCCCGTAGAGAGAATGGATAGTGCTTCCTTCTTCTTCTCCAGGCTGTTCTACTCACTACTCCTGGTTGTGATGACTTTAGCTTGCTCGTTCTTCATGGAGGAGTTGTTTTGAGACGGCGCCTGATTGAAGAGAGGAGGTTGGCTAACAAGCTAGCAACTTTATTTACCATGCTCTCTATTCTCTGTCCTTGTGCGATCTGTCCTTGGTTAAAAGCTTCTTGGGCTTTAAACTTTTCTTCGTGATCATTAAGCCGTGCTGCAATCAGATCAAACTTCTGGGCCATTCTCCTCTCCCAAGTGTTATCAGACGTAAAATTCTGAGGTTGCTGTGCTCCGGCGAATCTGGGAGGATCTTGATAACTATTTTTCCAGCATTGATTCTGACTCCGGTTGAATCCGAAGTTGGAAGGAGGACGCTCAGGGAAGCTTCCCTGTTGTTGAGGAGGTGTTCTGAACTGACGGTAGTCAGGGTAGCCTCTTTGATCATTGGTGAAACCTTGATCAATGAAATTCACTTCCTCTTTAGACCAGTTATTAGTTGTACCGAAGATCTCCTTCATATGTTTCTGTACCTCAATCTTAATCTGATCTTCACTGCTTGGTTGACTCTTGGATGCTCCAAACTGTCTCTCCCAATTTCTGGACTTAGATGCGCAGTCTACAAAGTGAAGAAGAGCAGCTTCTTGTTCAAGTGCTGTGCAGTTTCCATTCGCTAAAGTGTTGACCCATTCGGCCGTTTCTTCGTTCATACCTTGGGCAAAGATTTCGGCTAGCTGTCCCTGGTTGAATCCATGATTAGGGCATTCAGAGAGAAGCTCTTGGAATTTGTTCCAAGCATCGTATAAGCTTACTCCTTCCTTCTGAGAGAATCTAGTGATGCTATCCTTGTAGAACGTCATTCTTGAAGGGGGATAGTATTCCTCTATGAAGTCCTGAGCTAGCTTATCCCAGTTGGTGTAGTAGCCAGGTGGTTTCGAGCTAAGCCATATCTTGGCGTTGCCTTTAAGAGAGAATGGGAATACTTGTAAGCAAATATTGTTCTTGCCGAGATTCCCGCTCTTAAAAGTCTCGCACATGGCTAGGAAGTTCGCCAAATGTGTGTAGGGGTTTTCTTGCGGCTTCCCTTCGAATCGAAAATCCCTAGAGACCATGTTCAGGAAGGAAATTGTGATCTCATAGTCAGGGTCGTCATCGTTGTGCGGCACAACGACGCTAGCTCGAAAGTTAGTCGTAATTGGTCTACAGTATTCCGCCATGGTGCGTTGAGCAGCCTCTGCGGGAGGAGAAAGTGGTGGTGAATCTGAAGTAGTGGATGGAGCGGATGAAGATGAGGAGTTCTCCTTCAACTCCTCAATCTTATTAGGGATAGGTGATGTAGGCAGAATGATTATGACTTGTTTCTGAGCTCGCGGTTTCTTTGGCGGAGTAGAATTACCCGGCTTAAACTGAGAATGAGCGATCGACCGGTTCATAAACCTGAAGAACAACCTACAAGCAACAAAAGCAAACATACCGGCGTAAAATCAAAGTGGGAGGAAAATGAAAGATGGAAAGTAGAAGAATAAATTGCCAGTTCTTCTTTCAAACAATCAAAGAAGTCCCCGGCAACGGCGCCAATTTGGTGAACGTGTCGTTGTGATGCGTTCAACCAAATAAACTAACAAAGCTAACAAGCTAGGGTAGATCGTATTCCACGGGCCTTCTATGATTGACTACTCCAAAAACTAGCAATTTATTCGGATGCAAACAAGTTGTGCGTGGTGTGAGTTCCACGACTTGTAATTCTAAGAAATGCAGAGAAATTTAAAAATTAAACTAAGCAGATTGGAAATTAGGGTTGAAAACAAAGATGACAGACGAACTTAGACTTTGAATCCCCCTTCGTTCCCTAGATCATTGGCAATCAACAGATCAGCGGATTTCGATTCTCATTCAATCAATTACTAAGACACCACCATAACTCCTTACCCTTAGGTTTAAGACCGGCGAACGTTCGCTCTATCCATTCTAGCTACCAAGATTAATTAGTCGCCCGGGTACGGTCGCCTCTCGCAACGACATAACTTAATTGGTGTAATTACTAACGATTTATGAGTTACTCTTGCAGTGGATTAACCCTAACCGGTTCCTACGAAAGGCACGCTCCAATTTTAAGGTTAATTGTTCAATTCGATGTTCTAAAGTAAGGCGAGCGTTCGCTTCTATCCTTAGCTTAACAAGAATCTAATCTAGGTGATCAATCCAGACAAGAAACATGAACAATGAAGAACAAATCAAACATGAAAGAGAAACTGATTGAATTTCGAATCTAATCACCGCCGATCCGTGACCGCTTTAAAGCCCTGGGTCACTTAGGGTTCATCTAGTCTAAGCTCTAACGAGTTTAGCTACTCATGTTTATCACAAAAGAATCAAAGATAAAGAAAGAGTTCATCATCCAGAGGAAGAACAGAAAAGAATCTGAAAAACATGTCGACTCTGACAGACTTCGATCTTCGGTAAACCGTAATCCTAGCTCCGATTCTCCGAGATGGAAGGGATGGCGTCACGATCTCTTTCCGGCTCTTCGAACTAACTCTTTGCTCCAGAACTTCAGAGAATTCTTGGAATTGTGATTATGAAAGTATGTTATGATCCCCTTTTATTTGGGCCGCCGGTTAAGTATTTATACTTAACCCTAATACCCACCGAATCAGCTTAATATTTTCGCCTAAAATCTTGAGGAATTTTCGGCGAAAATTCCTTCATAAATGGCTGGTGTCCGGCTGCTTCTCTCTTGTGATTTTCGGACTGATGGTTCTCGGCGAAAACTTTGGGTTTTCGCCGAAAACTTCCTTGACTGAGCATCAGTGGATTTTTCCTTGCATTTTCGCCGAAAACCATGGGTTCTTTTCGCCAAAAATGTCAGTGTAAGCGGGCAGACTTTTGGTTTGACTTGATTGGCTCCTTTGTTCGATTCCGGTGCAATTCCTCAAGGTTCCAATGCCTTAGACATGTCCTTGGCTACTTTATTTGACGGCAAAAACCTTTGCTAACATAAAAACACTAGAAAACCATCAAATAGGCCCGAAACGGGCCAAGGTAACACAAATGGCACGAGATAGGGCAATCGATTGAATATTCGTCATTCTACCTTAAAAACCATGTCTTAAGCAAGGAAATGTCGCTTAAATGAGGCTGATAATCACGTCAAATCGAGTGTCATCAGCAGGACCTGCAATATAGCTGCTGTCTTCACTATACAGCTGGGTAAAAAAATCCAAAGCAAGTGCCTTTAACTTAACATGATCCTCTTCCCAACTGTCGTCTCCCAGCTTAAGACTTGCAATCTTATTGAAGTTCCTCTTCCTTAGCGTTGACTGGTGGAAAAATCTCGTATTTAGGTCGCCATCGTTAATCCATTTGATACGAGATTTCTGGGCCCAAAGAACAGCTTCCTCCCAAAGTGTATGCTCCAACTCCTGTCTAGTCCGAGATTCAGCTGGAGCTATCTGCTGTGAAGGGTTAGAGACCGCAGCTTCTTCGAGTTCAGACAAATGTTGAGCGAGCGCATTCTTCTGCCTAAAGATGTCCCTGAATACATCTCTATTCCACCTCTGCAAACCCTTGGCAAGTTTCTGCAAACTTGAAGTCGCTCCTCTAGCACCCGACCAATGGAGATAGAGAATTCTGGAAAAATCCAGATGCTCCATCTAAGGGACAAGGAAGCGGAAAGGGCGGCCACTTCTAGCAGGGACTTCTAACCCATGGAGATGAAGGAGGATGGGCCGATGGTCAGAGTGGAGTCTGTGAACATGCTTGAGAAAGCTCTCAGGAAAGTGGCACCGCCAACTGGAAGAGATAAGAGCTCGGTCAAGTCGTTCTCTTAAAGATCCCCTGAACCAAGTAAATTTAGGGCCAACGAAACCCAAGTCGATGAATCCACACTCCTCGATACAATCTCTGAAAGAGGCTGCTCTATAAGGCGAGAATTGAGCTCCCCCTTCCTTCTCATCGGCTGAGAGAATGCTGTTAAAGTCGCCTATAACACACCATGGCATATCGACCCTTCGTGTCCAATGCCCAAGCTCATCCCAGAGGAGTGCTCGGCTTGTTGGATAAGGTCTAGCATAAACCGCCGTAATAAGACAAGGCGGTGAATTATCCAACTCCAGTTTAAAATGAATCGCCTGGTCTGATCTGCCTGGTTCAGAAATTTGGAATCCATTTTCATTCCAAAGAATCCAAATGCCCCCAGAGAACCCTTGGGCATCAACAATCAAGTTCCTGTCAAACTTCAATTTACTGAGCACCGTTCTAGCTTCTTCTCCACTAATACGTGGCTCCGAAATAACAATAATACTCGGCTTAAGCGTCTCCATGTAATGATGAAGGGTTGGGATGAACTCAACGTGTCCCGCTCCTCTACAATTCCAATAAAACACCGACATTAAAAATAACAAGGGGTGCCTTACTGAGAAGGAGGGTCTGGTGGTTTTCCAGCTCTTGGGTCCATAGCTGTTGTACTGGCATCCTTAGAAGGACCACACGGTTTTGGGTTGAATTTCCTCGGTGGTTTTGTAACCACCTTCTTCACTTGACTAATTACTTTCTTACTACCAACTCCTGACTTGGATTTGGGAGGGGCTGACTTGGGCTTTTGGAACGTCATCAGATTGTTACTCTTATCCTTGGGAGAAGATTGGAATATAGGATTCTGGTAAGCAATGGGAACCGAGACAAGATCATCAATTCCACTCCCAGATTTGGATTGAAGGTTACTCTTACTTGAATTTTCTTTCCCACCTGAAGGTTGCTTAACCTTGTCAGCTTTTGGGTTGTTAGTCACATCCTGAAGAGGTTTTGTCGATTTTCCTTTTGAAACGTGGGATGCAGCAGGTCGAGCTTCATTTTCTAAAGCCTCCTCCAAAACTTGTTTCAACTGATCCGCAAGAATGGAGGTTGACACATTTGACGCAAGCTTACTTTTAGGGGCAGCCACCGGCTCCTTGGCTGGTTTGTCCTGGGACAATGACTGGGGGTCCTTCAGGATCTCAAATCGTGATCCTGACATTGCCTCAGGGAAGGAGATCGTAGCTGATTTCGCACCTCGTTTACCATTTCTACGACGAACTGTCATCCATTCCCCAGCATCCTTCTCATTTTGAATGACCTCTTCGACCTTTTCCGGGGTGGCTGTCACAGCTTGGTCAGTGGTTAAGGCAGGGCATCGATCAATCTTATGCCCATAAAACCCACAGGAAAAACAAATGTTTTCCAAGCTTTCATACTCAATAAAGAGCACTCTATTGTCAATAATATATTTGCCGAGCAGAGGTCGTGAAAGATCGATCTCCACGCAGACCCTTGCATAGCGTGCTCTTGCACCCTCTGCTGTTGCCAAATCCAAATGAACCGTTCTCCCGATATAGTTACCGATGCGTGTAACCGCAACTTGATTGAAGTAGTGGATGGGAAGCTTAGGGAGGCGAACCCAAGTGATAATCTTCCTAATCGGCTCCTCTTCATTGAATAACGGAGACCAACGAGAGACCGAAATATAGTAATCGTAGATTTTCCACGGTCCTTCGAACGCAGCTCTTTGATAATCATCCATGTCAGAGAACCGAACAAGAAAGAAATCGTTGGCCATGTCCGACACCTGAATTCTGCCCGTCTTGGCCCATAAAGATTCCAATCTCCTCTTCATTGTCAGGAAAGAGAAGGTTAAATAAACAGACTACAAATCTGAAATCCACACAAGTAAACAAACTATATATACTAGCATTTTTCCGGCCCGTTGGCCAATAGCCCGATATGTGATATTTCAATTGTGTATTTAGTAAATGAGGAATGATCTTGTATAATATTAATCTTATCTTAATCTTAAAATAATCTAAGGGAGATCATCACATTCTTTTTGCCATATAGGACAATGATATTCTCTCAATTTTCCACCTCATCTACAAATTTTAAATAAAAAATAAAATTTATATCAACTCTTAATAAATGCTCTCACATTAAGAGCTAATTAATAATTTGGTTAATAACATTTTTCGTCATTCATGTTAAGGAAATCTATCATATTGGTCACTTAAACTTTCATCTTTAACACATCAATGACTCAAGTTTGATTTAGGAAGAGATCGATATTTCGTCCACTTTTGTTCAATTTTCCATCCAAAATCTTATGGCCAACCACGACAACTAAAATAATAATTTTAAATTTCATGCCATCAAACACTCAATCATTAGATCCAACCAAAACCCCTTTTAGCGTGATTGAAGATTCTCTTTCCTCTATCTTCTTCGTCTATACGTAGGCTATTCCTTCACGAGTTTAATATGTAAAGCAATACATTTATCATTCTCCCATCTCCAATCATCACCAATCTATGACGAGTAAAAAATTGGCGACTCAAATCTCTGCAACGAGAGAGATCGAGTCATTATGTCCATCACACAATACTAATATTTGAGATGGTTTCGGCCATCGCGCCCAAGGCAGCAACAATGACCCCGTTGGGTTTGCAGTAATTGGTGGATGTGTTTCATTGATCAATCTCCATGAAATTATCAAAACATTGGGTCAAAAACACTGGCGGTCATCTAAGTATGGGTCATGTAACAGCGTGGTCACCTAACTATGTTTTGTAACAGCGTAGTCACCTAAGTTTGTAAATCATAACCGACATGCATCTCTGACGATTTTTCACCAAATCTCCTGTGAATTTGCTAGCTCAGAGGGAAACATCAGCCAACAAAATAATATTGTTAACATGGAGAAGATGGAATAAAAATATTTGGTTGCTAATGTGACCCTCTGAGCTTGCAAATTCACTGGAGATTCGGTAAAAAATTGACGGAGATGCCTGTCGGTTACGATTTACAAACTTAGGTGACCACGCTGTTACAAAATATAGTTAGGTGACCACGCTGTTACATGACCCATACTTAGATGACCGCCAATGTTTTTAACCCTCAAAACATTCCATGGATAACCATTTAAATCAAGAGTATCAACAATTCCAAGAGCCACTACCAACTTTAGCCTTTTCATGACCAATGATTTCACCTCCTTCGTCTTTGTTATGATAATTGGAAGTATATGAACACGTTATAGTCTATGTATGGAACTTCATAAGGAAGAGTTTTTGTGATGATAGAGATAAGTGAGTTGTGTATATTTGAAACGACTAGAGGGCGAAGATGACAATGTTTTTATGGTTGCATTGATGGTAATGTGCATATATGGTTATTTGTGAACTCTATTAGATATATTGTCTAATATGATTGTAAGTATTGTTAACTATAATATCTCATTTATTTAACTAATACTTCATATATGTTATCTATATAAAAATATTATGTTATATTTTATATATCACCTATTTATTCTTTTCGAAATCCCATGAACTAAACTTTAAACCATAAAATATTTTTTATACATAAATTTGTCAATATATATTACTAAGTATCAACTAGGTCATTCGTAGCAATACTATTTCGGTGACGTACTACCAGTAAGCGACGAAAGTACGATCATAATTATTTGTTGTCAGGACGTTTGGCGGACTACATATGAGCTTTCTATTTAGAATGAATTTTTTCATCTTCAAAGATTACATTTCCCATATTTCTAAATAAGTTATTGTTTCGAACTTGGCGTCTTAGGATTTTCATCACCAACTTACCTTTAAGCGACCTTTAAGGTATGAATGAAGTTTATGAACATTGAGTTTGATAACTAACTAGCTAAATAAATGAAGTCTGGATAAGGTTAATTTTTTTTTTGAAATTACTTTATTTTATTCAATTAAATAGAATATTCAGTTAATAAACTCTAAGATTATTTAAAAATTATGAGTAATAATACAATATTTTGTGTTGAAAGTGTGAGTAATAATACAATGACTAGAAGGTTAAGAATAATAATAATAATAATTAATTGTGTTTTAATTTTTTTTGTTCTCATTATGATCAAACAAACTGGTGAAATAGCACCACCCGTAGGACGGTAGGTACAAAAGCTAGTGATAGATCTAAAATTATGTTTAGCAAACTATAACCAACTAAATTTTTTAAATATTGAGACTGAAATTAAACTAAAACATAATGGGTTTACTAAATTGAGAACTAAAATAGTTTAAAATAAAAAATATAAAAATATCTAGATAACTGTTTATACAGTACCAAAATACTCATAATATTTAAATTTAATATTGTGATTAATTTTAGAATATTTTATAAATAATTAAGTTCAATTCCATAGTCAAATGAAATAGGTCCATTTATGATTATTGGAAAGGAGAAATAAAACTAACATTTATAATTTTTTTTCGAACAAACTTTTTAAATGAGTGGTGTGTTCTAAACCAATATGACTTCAAAACATTTGTAACAAAATATTTGATTTACCAACAAAAGTAAGTCCGAGACAAATAAAAAATGAAATTGAAGCTCTCTCGAAATATTTGCAAACAAATAAAGCAGAGGCTAAAAACCCAATAGTGTTAAAAAAATTTATTTCAAGGAATGAAACCTCAATTGGCTCTTTAAAACTTAAAAGATAGAAGAATATGGAAATAAGGATCATGTTTAATATATTTAGGTTTGATGAAATATGCCCACTTCAATCTGACTCAACTCGATCAATTCTCTAAATTTTTAAATAGTAAATGACTTGTAACTCGCTTTACTTACGATCACACACTCGTGACCTCACCGGTCTACTCTTACTAAGTTACAATCTTAGTTCTCAAATGTTCTCTAGCTCAATAGATATATAAATTGATAAATTCTTCCTTAAATATTCATACTTTTTTAATTTATACAACTCAATTTTTTTAAAACAAAATTTTCAAATGAATGATGTCTTCTAAACAAATATAATTTTTTTTTGATTTACCAACAAAAGTAAGTTCGAGACAAACAAAAAACGAAATTGTAACTCTCTCAAAACATTTCCAAACAAATAAGTAGTGGAGACTGAAAACCCAGCATTGTCCAAAAAAATATTTTGAGGACTAAAACCTCAAAAAAAAAAATTTTTTTGACAATGCTGAGATTCATTAATTAAAACAAACCCAGTGGGCATTACAAATGGAAGGAAAAAGAAAGGGTACAAAGGCAGGGGAATTGGAATTTTGTAGCACAATTTTAAAAAATATGTACCGTCAGTAGCCAAACACGTAAAAATGTCCAGAAATAGCACAATCTGACCCGCAGCCAGCGCTGCGCCAGCCAGCCAGCGCTGCGCCAGCCAGCCAGCGCAGCGCTGGACAGAAAGCGAAGTTCCTGCAAATGTTCTGCAAAACAATTGCAAATATGGGAAAAGAGCAAATTAGTCACTTTTCTTTACCTTTTTGTAGATAGATTATTATTATTATTATTTTGATAATATAAGTCGGCCTTGATAAAATAATAATATATATAAACTAGGATTAATTAAGAAAATTGTATATTAGCCGTCACAATCTTTTGAATTACAGATCCCGATGTTACGTTTGTTGGAGACACAACAATGAAGGAGAGAACAAATTGCAATAATTTTTTTTAACATGGAATCAATCAGCGCATAGCCAGACCAGCAGGACACGACCTCGGGTCACGGTTATTTTAACTTTGAATTACGGATCCCGAAGTCACGTTTGTCGTTTCTCTCCTTCATTGTTGTGTCTCCAACAAACGTGACCTCGTGATCCGTAATTCAAGAGATTGTGGCGGTTAATAATTTTTTTTGTCATTAATCCTAGTTTATATATATTATTATTTTATCAAGGCCGACTTATATTATCAAAATAATAATAATAATAATCTATCTACAAAAAGGTAAAGAAAAGTGACTAATTTGCTCTTTTCCCATATTTGCAATTGTTTTGCAGAACATTTGCAGGAACTTCGCTGGCTGGCTAGCGCTGCGCTGGCTGGCTGGCGCAGCGCTGGCTGGCTGGCGCAGCGCTGGCTGCGGGTCAGATTGTGCTATTTCTGGACATTTTTACGTGTTTGGCTACTGACGGTACATAAAATTTTAAATTAGGCTACAAAATTCCAATTCCCAAAGGCAGGCCTAAACACAAATAAACAAAAGTAAACCCAATACATGAGTAAACTAAAGCCCATTAAAATGAAACACCTAAACCCTAGCACCACTCTCCACTCTCTACCGCCGTGAACCCAAGCCAGATGAGAGACGTGAGAAGCTTCGGCTGCCAGAAACCAAAAGAAGCTTTCCTTCCTTTGAAACAATGGCACCAAAAGCAAGCCCTCATGAATCTGCCGTCGAAAGCAAGAGATCCAAAAGTCGACTGAAGAAAGCAACCCTGTCTCAAAAACTCCATACACTGAATTCCTGACGAACAAAGCGTCATGCATCTCCGAAACACTGCGCACATTGAGTGAAGCAAGGAGGAGGAATAAACAGATACATAGAGGAAGAAACAAACCATAGAAAAATCTATAGCTCCATCTGCAAACAAGGCTACTAAGAGGTAGAAAAAGGCTTCTTAAAGGAGAAAGAAACAAGCTCCTTAAAGGAGAAAGAAACAAGCTCCTTAAAGGAGAAAGACACAAGCTCACAAAGGGAGAACATCACACAAAAGCAAAGCTCCAGATCTGAAGAAAATCCCGAAAAGAAAAAAAATTGTGATAAAATCACTTAGGGAAGAAGAGACATAAGTAGCACGAGAAAGAGGAGCGAAAATAAACCATAAAAAGCAAGGGGCTTCCGCCGGTCACCCAAGGATACCGGCGGTAGCCATAAAACCCAAGAAAGGAAGCCTAGAAGAAGAAGAAAGGAAGAGAGAAGTTAGAGCATTTGAAAAGGAGAGAGAGCAACTAAAACCTCAATTGGCCCATTAAAACTTAGAAGAATATGGCAATAAGGATCATGTTACACGAATATATTTAGATTTGATAGACTAATACTATTACACACTTGTGACCTCACGGGTCATTATTCTTATTAAGGTATAATCTTGTTTCTCTAATTTTCTCTAGCTCAATAAATATATAAATTGACAAATACTTATCTTAAATATTCATAATTTTTTTATGCAACTCAAATTTTTTTAATTTGTACTCCTTTTAAACAAACTTTCAAAATGAAAGATATCTTCTAATCTATTATAACTTAAAAAATAAGTATAACAAAAAATTGACTTACCAACAAAAGTAAGTTCGAGACAAATAGAAAACAAAATTTCATCTCTTTCGAAACATTTGCAAACAAATAAGAGAATTGTTAATAATGAGAATCCCTAAGTGTCCTTCTACAAGGACACTAATCTATACCCTTAATTTATTTAATAGAGATCCATGGTTAATATGAAATTAGTATTATTGGTACATACTTCTCTCTCCTAAGTTGAGGGTTTCACTTTTAATTAGTTACCTCATTTTCCCCTTTAGCTCATACCTAGTTCCCAACGGTTGGATTATCCAACGACTGTAAGGACTATCCTCATATAAGGACTTTTAATGGGGTCCTCACAATTGTAGATCCCAACAAATAAAATGGAGACTAAAAACCCAACATTGTCCAAAAAAATCATTTCGAGGAATGAAATCTCAACTAGCCTGTTAAATCCTAGATGAATATGAAAATATAGATCATGTTACATGAATATATTTAGGTTTGATGAAATATGCCCAATTCAACCTTACTCAAAGATAAATACTATGAATTTGTTAATTGTAAATGACTTGTAACCCGCTTTACTTACATTCCCATGACTAATACTATAACATAGTCGTGACTCGTGACAAATATATATTAACTGCCAAATATTTCTCTTAAATATTCATAATTTTTTATATTTATGCTACTTAGTCTTTTTAATTAATACTTCTCCTAAACAAACTTTTCAAGTGAGTGATGTCTTCTAAACCAATACGACTTTTAAAAAATTGTAACAAAATATTTAATTTACCAAAAAAAGTAAGTTCAAGACAAACAAAAAAATGATATTGCAACTCTCTCGACATATTTTCAAATAAATAAAGCCTAGACTAAAAAATCCAACACTGCAAAAAAATTAATTTTTGAGGAATGAAACATCAATTGACCCGTTAAAACGTAGAAGACTGTGGAAATAATTATTATTTTATATGAATATCTTTATGGATGATGAATATGCCCAATTCAAACTAACTCAACTCGATTAATACTCTGAATTTGTTAATAGTAAATGACTTCAATGGCGGAGATAGGGGGAGCTAGGGGGATCCATGGCGCCCCCCTCCCCCGGTATCGAGTGTAAAATTATATGTAATATTTGGTGTTTTCGAAGTTTGGCGCCTGGGTATTTGAAGTTCGGCTCCCCCACTATACGATGTTTCGGTGAAATGTTGTCTTAAATTTTACAAAATAGTTACTCAGAATCAACTTATAATATGTAATAATTACAATATATAATCATAAATCATCCAAATTTGAAGAAAAAATTTTCGGTGGCACATATAATTCTTTTTTACTAACTAAGTAACTTATAATCAAACAATTTATTTTGTAGTTTTACGTAGTATTAGATTCATGAAATTTTTCTACTACTATCCAAATCCGAAGAATTTTTTTTTGCCGGTGGCACCCATTTTCAGTTTATAATTTGGCTCCCCCATATACCAATCCTGGTTCCGCCATTGAATGACTTGTAACATGTTTTACTTATGATCTTATGACTCATACTATTACACACTCTTTACCTCACTAACTATTGCTCTTATTAAGGTACAACATTATTTCTCCAATTTTCTCTAGCTCAATATATATATTAATTATCTGAAAAATTATTTATCTTTAAAATACATAATTTTTTTTATTTAACTTCTAATAAAACCAAAAACTACCGCGTGGAAGCACGTGATTCTCTCTCATTCTAAGCTCGAGTTTTCAATGTGATTTTCAGTTCTCCGGCACCGAGGAAGTTTCCCCTGTGGGTGAGCTCCTCTGGGCTCTTCCCGGTGACGAGTTTTATCAGCGGCTCCCTGATCTCTGGTCTCCATACGTTCTGGTTTTGATCATCTTCTCTTCCCTTCTCTTCCAATCGTCTTGCTGTTTCTTTGCTTATGTATGGTATCCCCGTTATTTAGCCTCCATCTTCTTCTGCCAAATCTTGGGCGGTTATTGTGGCGGAAATACGACCTTGCTTATGTATTTATTGGACCGTCCATGAATATTATGAGTAGTGGCCATTGAGAGAACCCCGTGGAAATACAACCTTGATTGTGTGAGTGATTACTTGCATGTCAAGTTTTTGGCACCGTTGCCGGCAACGGCCCCGACAACGAGGATAAAGCAAAAGCGATCGAATCGACAACAGACCTTTGAGCTGGAACAACCAGTAAGTTATAGATCAAGTGGAAGATTGAGGTGGTGGGATTCGAGTTTTCACGATCAAACAGAGACAGATAATAGAGAGGGAACAAATTTCTTAACCGCGTCTCTGTTTGGGAATACTGAATGGGGATGGATGTTCAATTTTTACGGCTTTATGTCAATTTTCCCGGATTTCTTCCTTCAAACAATTTGATTTTCATGTGGGAAAGTGAAATTGATGTTGTTTATCATGGAGATTTTAGAACCCATGAGGAGAAAAAGCACATAGCAAGGTATTAGATGGTTATGAGAACAAGATCCAGTTCTTTTCAACTCGATAAATTGCTTGCAGATTGTTCGGGTGCCTAGGTCGCGGTGGTGGTGGTTTCATCGACAAGGCGGCGAGATGCAGATGAATCTGATGAGGAGTTTGATGATTCCGACGACCCCGACCACAGGCCGCCATGGATTTCGGGAAGAGAGAGGAAGAGTGGGAGAATAAGGAAGTTGACGGTTTGTTTTCATTTTTTGACCATCGATAATTTATTTTTTATTAATTTCCACTCAATATTCGCATCAGCACAAGAACTTAGTCATAACCCTCTGTCATCCTACGTGGTAAGTTTTTTGACGGAACATCACGACGTGCTACGAGAAAACTTGATGCATAATAGGTTGAGCTATTTGAGTATTTTTAATACAGTGTATATATTTTGTGGATTTCACAATAGTTGGTTCTATCTGAGGGTATTAGGCCTTATTTTTATTTAGTAGGCCTAGGCATTCAATGACAATACTATCTCGAATTATCCACATTTAGTAAATTATCTACGTTTTGGCATCTTAGTGAAACTAGTGTGCATGCACATTTTAATGTTTGGAATGTTATCTACGTGCATTTTGGAGGACATGCTTATGTTGGAAAAACAATCATGTTAATGGTTCAGTATCTATGTGTTCGGTTAATGAATGATGTTGTAAATTGATCAAATTAACACTGTCGATTGTTACCTAGTTCACCAATTGCATCCTATGCTATTTTTTAAAGGTTATACTTGCAAAAAAAATATCTTTCATAGTCGGATACCTAGAAGCCAAATCAAAAGACATTTGATCAAGGATTGCCAAAACAGACTACCTCAAACTACTAGAGTCATAATGTTATTTTGGTACCTATTTAATATTTTTTTTCCACTTCTTGTAGTCACATACCTGGAAGACAAAGCAAAAGACATTTGATCAAGGCTTGCAAAACAATCAATCTCAAACTACTACACTCGATTTAGAGTTTTGTAATATATATATAAATCATCCGATTTATTTTTTATGAACAAGTATTTAATGGCTTTTTTGGAGGTGAGTTTATATAATGGTTTGTCACCCATCCTTGGCGTTTTCTCTTATCGTGATTTAAGAGAATAAAAAAATGAGATTTTTAGGCTAAAAAAGGTGAGTTAAATTGTGTATCACGAATTAGAAGCAAGTCCTAATTTAATGCAACATTTTTTGTAGTCTAAGACCACTAATGTTTTGGCAAAAGACAATGTACATTTTTCTTTTAATTGGGCGACATGAATAGATGTCTAATTCCTCAATAGACTCCAGTCAGATATCATAAGCATTAGCTTGAAGCATGATTATATTTAATCGATTGGAGAAAGAAAGGTGTTAAGTATATGGATGAAAAAGTAAAATTGTTAGTGACTTTTTTTGCTCTTTACCTTCAGACCATTCTCTATTAATACTAACTGAGTAGGCCAGCTGTATTTCACTTTTGTATCTTAGTCCATACTATTCTGATAAAAGGATAAATGTTATCCCACTCACACGTCAACCAACTAAAATCAGTGGTGCTTTTGAGTACAAACATTCCAAATGAGTTGCTGCCTTTTGCTAACAGTAAGAATCCAAAAAGTTGGATAGAAAGATAAAATTGAACATAATTGCTAGCAATACGAAGCTAAAAAGTTTGCTAACAGTACAAAGCCAAAAAATTTGATAGAAATATAACTTTGAACATACAGTACGAAGTAGAAGTTTGATAGAAAGATAACTTTGAACGGAATTAGAGTTTTCTATCGAACTCTAATTTTGAACACCCATCTGATTGAAGGTTAGCCACGTTTTCCACAAAAACTTTTAATTGCTTACAAATTGGGACTAAAGGTGTTAAGTTTGAAAAATGGAATATATATTTATGTTACTTACCAATGTTGTTGACAACTTAATTGTCTTACAAAACTTAATCTCACATATACTTTCCTAGTTATTTAGTAATAGAACAGAAGTTAGAACTCCCACTTAAGAAAGATTTGTCTCTGCTTATCAATTAATACTAATACGATTAAGATAAACTTTTCATAAGAATAAACTAGGAATTATACTAAGCTTATAATAAAAATTACACATGAACAACTTCACCACAACTACATATGATGCATTCATTAATATCACTTAACAACAAATTCATCACTAATAGTATCGCATAACAATTTCATGATTGGAAGCATTCTTAATTTCAGGACAATGAAAGCATGTTGAAATACTGTCATCTCCGTAGTCATACCTGTATATGTTTTCTTCTCTCGAACATGTGAAGTAAATATTGTTCTTCTTCAATCCAGATTCAGAGACACATAATCCAAATCAGTGGTGCTCTATCACCAAGATCTTTCAACTCTTCCATTCTCATTGACTTTGCATCAAACTTGAACACTTTTACCATCAAGATCACTTTGACTTGTTGATGAAATCCAGCAAAATAGATATGAAAAAGCAATAGCTCACCACACGATTCAACCAAACATTTTATGGTGTCCAAGCTTCCTCTTGGTGCTCGTAGATTAGCATAAATAGTTCGATCAGCTACTTTGATATCATATTAAGTAGGTTGTAATTCAACTTCAACCAACATGTGCTCTTTCATTGGAAATGTCTTGATCTTATATATCTTATCCTCGTAAAAAGTAGGTATTTTACCTTACAATCCCCATTGAGGAGTGTCCAATTATCATGCCAACTTGACAAAACATTATCATCGCGTTTTCTTCACCATCATCCTACACAGTTGCTTCCTCTTCTCCCCCTTTTTATCCTCTTTCCCATCCCACAAATCTCTTTTCGTTCCTTTCTCTTCCTCATGTATAATCACAAAAATCCTAGAGTCTTGAGGAGAGAAATAAATTAAACTATTATTGGACAAGAAGTTGCGTCTTGCCAATGTAGGAAGTGAACGGATGGCCATAAGATATATATCCAACAATATGCAATCACCGGCCGAAATATCAATCATCAATAGTTGACCATGACCATTTGCATATGATGGTTTCTTCCCAACTTACATTATCAAAAAAATTTGTCCATCTGCAATTTCCTCCTCATTCCGTGAAGCCGATATTCACTCTTACGGTTGAGAGACCAAAAACCTCACAGTCGAGAGATTTAGGAGGAGCAGAAAACCCCATTCGATTAAAACATAGTACATGGTGTTTCGGTGGAAGGATTGAGGAAAAAAAATTGATTACGTCGTGACAAAAGCAACCAACCATAGTTAGAAGAATGTATATGATCATCACTGAGAAGTCTATCAAAAGAATCGATCAAGTACATCTTATTGTAAGCCATACAGTATAACTCACAGT
>CM068300.1:56292901-56308260 GCA_034768395.1 Linum lewisii
GGAAAAATGCAAGGTTGGTTGCTTCAACCTTAAAACTGGTTCACCCACCACCTGTTTCAGGCTCGAAGAGAATTCTCGTCCTCTAACAATTTGACTCTATACTCGATAGAGTCGAGCTTTACCTCTCCTTGTGCTAAGACATCGTCTAGATCGATCATTCTTGTTCCTAAATCAGCAAATCTTTTCTACATTACGTCAATTCTCCCCCATTACATTGAGTTGGTGATTCACTTTCGCTTCAGCTACATCAGCTACTTTATTAGCTCTTTGCACGTGATAAAACACAAGACTAGCTCCAACCGCTAAGACTATAAATTCTCCAATGAAATTAGCAGTGTTTTGGACGATCTTCTCCTCGTCCAGATCCAGAGGAGTGATCTCCAAAGGAGTGGAGCGTCTGTTGATTGTGTTCTCCATCTCCGCCCATACACGGATGGGGTTTGGCGGAAATGAGGATTGGCAGCTAGCTGCTCCTTCATCTCCGCCCATACGCGGATGGGGTTCGAGTTGATACCTTGACCTGTGAGATGAGGCAATGTCATGGCTGCGCAGAGACGTTGAGAGGAAGGAATGAAGGAAGTTGGATACGGCAGTCGTATCTTTATCACAAACATTAATATATACACTAGTTTTCACTGAGATGCCAAAACGCAGATAATTGACTAAACGTGGACAATTCCAGATAGATTTGTCATTGAATGCCTAGGCCTACTAAATAAAAATAATATAATGTTTGAAATGTTTATTTAACTATTATGTTTTGGCAGCTCAGTTGAAACTAGTGCATATTTTAATGTTTGAAATGTTATCTACGTACACTTTAGGGGACATGTTTATGTTGGATTCCGATGTGTAATGAAATTAAAAAATCTTGTCGGTGGGTTTAATTTTGTTCGTTCCTGGGGAGTTGTTACTCTGTGTTTTGGTGTTTTTGTTCGGTTTCTCTGATGGAGGGGGGCGGGCTCTTCCACATTCCACAATCAACTAACTCCATTTCTACTGTCGTGTTGACCTTTTTGTTCTGCAATTCTAAGAAAGTTAGAATAACACCTTTTTGTTTGCAATTCCTGTTGCAAACAACATAATTACAGTTAATAACATCACTACCTAGCGTATTGTGTAAATGGAAAAGCGCCAAAAGGCAGAGGCTAAAGAGCTTAAATGAAGGTGGAAAAAAACATCCTTTTACAGCCTATACATGAAAACTCAAAATCCCCAATCAAAGCCCCAAAATAAACGTTTACCCTACACAGGTAGAAAGGGCAACAACATAGCGTCAATCACCCTATTTGATGTATAACTGGTTCTGCTCTTGTTGCACACCAGCTTAAAATGATTCGGAATGAAAGAAACGACTGGTGTTTTTTGTTTATGTTCAACGAGCTCAAAATTTCAACAGGCACCAAAATAACATTATAACCGTAGTAGTTTGAGGTTTCTTTTTTTTTTTTTTTTTTGCAAGCCTTGATTAAACGTCTTTTTCTTTGGCTGTCAGGTATCCATGAATCATCTACTCTTAATGAGTTTGTATTGGGTTTAACTCATTTTAAGTAAATCATGATGGGCTCTAAATCTAACTTGAGCTTGTTAAGGGTTTTTAACGAGCCGACTTGGCTTGAGTTCATTAAGACTTAGAGCTTATATCGAGTTAAACTCAAATCAAGTCGAGTTGAGTTAAACTTGATTTGAGCTCAAGCCGAGCTTGGGATCGTTAACGCTTATTTCGAGCCAAGCTCGACAAGCTTATTCAGGTTGGACTCGTTAACACTCATTTCGAGTCGAGTCCGAGCCGAGCTTGAGCTTGAATCGATCTTGAACCAGCCATACACCTTATCGAGCAGAGCCTGAGCTTGGGCAAAGACGTGCTGAAAACTATAAGTAGAAGTTAGCTATATTATTTAAAAATGTTGAAGGGTCATGTTGGTTTGATAGTTTCGGTTGAGTTAGTATATATAGCAACTAGGGAAGTGAACGTAATGTACAGAGGGAAAAAGTATTATGAAGTATGATATTATTTTACAGGGTTAATACACCTTTTTACCCTGTACTATGCAAAGTTAACAAACATGCCCCTTTACTATTTTCTAACTGATTTAACACCCTCTACTTTGAAAAGTTTAACAAATATGCCCCTACATTCATCTTTTCATCTATTTTTCGTTTAATGAGTTGATTATACGTGCTACTTCATATTATTTGGCAGCAGGCGATTTGGAGAACCTGGGGTTTGCCGATTGGTGGAGAGCAGGTGTGAGCAACTCTAATTGGAGATTAAGATTTGGTGTCATTTCCTGGATTTTATGGCGCAGAAGGAATAGGCTTGTTTTTCATAATGAAAGTTTGTCGGCTAGAGAGGTTTGCAGTCAGGTTAAGTTCTGGGTTCATTTCTACTCGTCGAGCTGGAAGGCCCTTCGGTTGAGTCGAGAAGCGCCGGGTTTAGCTCGGCAGGCTCAATTGATTGGGTGGCGGCGGCGGAGGAGGAATGTTTCTCCTTGAACTCTGACGGTTCCCTCTATTCCACTCCCAATAGAGCTGATGCCTTCGCCGCCAATCTTGGTAGCTGTTCGATTATGAGAGCGGAGTTGACTAGCATTGTCGAAGGAACCAAACAGGCTTGGAATATGGGGATTCGCAAGCTGAGGATCCAATCGGACTCGGAAGCCGCGGTTAGACTGCTGTCGGACCCAAGATGCGACAGTATTCAGCATTCTTCCCTCATCCAACAATTTTCAGAGCTCTTAAGCCGGGATTGGCAGATCTCTATCCATCACATTTACCGCGAAGCAAACTTTGCAGCGGACTATTTAGCTAATTTGGGTCATACCCTGGACCTGGGTATCC
Organism: Linum lewisii; assembly: GCA_034768395.1. Taxonomy (NCBI): domain Eukaryota; kingdom Viridiplantae; phylum Streptophyta; class Magnoliopsida; order Malpighiales; family Linaceae; genus Linum; species Linum lewisii. The sequence goes on from CM068300.1 coordinate 56,295,743, forward strand.
ATGTTTTTGATTATCCTGATACTACTCTGATGTACTGGCTTAATTTTGATGTTGTAGGTGCTTGCACCACCCGTTACATTCCTATTAATTTAATGTAAGGTCATCCTTACTTTCTACCAAAAATATTATTTGTACACCTTATCGTTGATTGGAATGTTAACAATCCAAAATTATTTAAATTAGAAAGAAAAAAGAAAAAGGAATACCACAAAAACACTTTTGTACATAATGGTGATTATAATGCTTTTCCTTTCTCTTTTCTTTTTAATTTGAATATTTTCACCTTGTGGACATCCCTATTAGTGATGTTGTATACAAATAATATGGAATAACACGTATAATCAACTTATTAGACGGAAAATATATGAAAAGATAAATGTAAGGACATATTTGTTAAACTTTTCAAAGTAGAAGGTGTTAAATTGGTTAGAAAATAATAAAAGGGTATATTTGTTAACTTTACATAGTAGAAGGGCAAAAGGGTGTATTAACCCTATTTTACAAGTCTACACTATTTCTCTAGAGTACTTGAATTTTTCGTATCTTTTTATTATTCCATTTTAGATCCAACAGGGTTTGGGTTTTATTGATTCAAAACCATAACCCACCATAAAATTAATGGCTGATCAAATTGTTATTCAAATCAAATCAAGACTATTTACTAACCATTAAATACAGGTTGAGTTGGTTTGATTAGTACGGTTGTGTCGATTATAAATTTATTTTGTACAGGCCTATTTGTGACCTCACGACTAACAATAAAAACTTAATCTAAATCATTGATTGAATCAATTGGTTCATCCTATTCATAAAAAAAAAAAAAAAAAATCAATTGGTTCACTAAAGTAGGGCCCTCTGATCAAAACTACAATTTTTCAGAATTGAAAGATGCATCTTGTGAGAGTGTTGGGTAATATTGGGATTTCAATGGTCCATTGTATAGGGGCGTTTCGCTACTTATTTATTATTGTAAAAGACTTATGTATGTCTTTATTTTTTGTTACTGAAATCACTTGTATTTTAAAAGTTTTGGGTTATGGGTGACAATAACTTGTTGTTCTATGATTAACCATACCCAAAATAATCTGTAACTAATAATGATGTATTTAAAATAATCAGACCCGACCCACTCATTTTGTCTCGTGCAAGTGGAATGGGCAATATTACTACCCATATTATAATCTACGATCCATATTGGGAGCTCATAAATCATGACAAAAAAGAACAAATCATAAACTTGTCAATATTCTCGAATGCTTAGCTTCACTTACATCTGACAATTAATTGTGACATTGCTCAATTTGTCCTCGAAGAGCTTGTCGTAATGGAATACATATTTGCTAGGGTTCTCCAGTCAGCATATCATCAATATAATCACCAAACACAAACGAAGTTAAGGATGACATGTGGTATCCGAGCAAAGAAAATTAGTTAGGTGGTACCCCGAGCCGGAAAAATTCGAGTTCAGTGATATTCGAACCAAGAAATTAGTTAGGTAGTACTCTGAGCCAAGAAAATTCGATTTCAGTGGTATCCAAGCCAAGAAAATTAGTTAGGTGACGGCTACTAAACCTATTGAATAGTTCGATGGTACTCGGTGCAATTACCTTTGTTATATGCCATAGTGCATGGTTGTCTGTGTGAGGTGTTAACTTTATTGGTACTTAACGTTTGGACGAAATCTCATTTTGGTACACATCGTTCCAAAAATTTCATATCAGTCATTAACGTTTCAAAAAATCTCGATACAGTATTTTCGTCCAATTCCGTCCAAATTCTGTTAAGTGATGATGTGGCAGCTGAGTCACACATCCCAGTCAGCTTAAATATTAATAAAATAATAATTTTAATATTTTAATATTAAAATTTAAGTTTTTATTAAAATAATTAATTTTTAATTGAAAATTTTAAAAATTATTATTTTTCCAATTATTTTTCTCTCCTCCTCTTCTCTCTCCTCTCACCTAAAAAATACATATCCAAACGTTTCAGGGTTTCAGTACTCAACGTTTGCAAATGATGTAAGTTTTAATTACAAATGATGTATGCAAGTCACTGAAAAGAGTATTTCTCTGGGCTGCTACCATATTCATGGCATATTAGTATACTATTGAGCTTGGACTATGTCATAAATCCAAATGGACAAGTGGAAGCATCCACTAATGGCGACTAGAAGGCCTTGCTATCTGTTTTGAAAACCACTACGACAATGATTACAAGAAATTGAAGTGGAAGTAACATAATTGAAGTATGAGTTGTGTTTGTTAAATAAAATCTATTACAATTATTATGCAAATATAATACACCCCCTTTTATTCTTTCTCCTCTTGAGTTTAGGAGTTCAACCAATCACAATTTTACTTTTTTTTTTATATTTTTATTTTCATTATTAATTAAACTACATCCTAAACCTCCCTCCCACACACCAACATATCCGGGAAAATTAATACCATATTAAAAATCCCTAGAAAACGGCAAATAATAAAAGCTGGGAAAAAAATAGAAACTATATTATTTACTCCCCTAACAAACAAACAAAAAATCTCCAATTAACCAACCACGAAACTTTTTTCCTATATAATATTAATAATAGATAGATAATGATTCATAAAACAATTGTCCCACCTTCTTCCTCCCTCCTCCGCCGTATCTCCCTAGGTTTTACCCATCCATTCTACCGTCTCCACTACCCCACTGTCTCTCCATAAGCTCCGACATCCATTCTGCCCCAACCTGTCATTGCTACTAAGGCATTCTCTCCAGCTGCCGATCTTTCTACTCCAGCTTGCCGTCGTGTCTGCTCTGGCGTTCTCTACTCCAACCGCCGGATTTTCAACTCCAGGTCTCCGAGCTTGCCGGCATCTCATTCGTTTGAAAAGAAATAAGGTGAGTATCATGGGTGCATAACTATTTTCAAATTTCATTCATGGTCACTCATACTAATCCCCTGAAGTACCTGTTTACCTTGGTTAATGAAATAGGAATCAGAATCGGGAATCCATCTATTATTCAAACATCCCTGTTTCATATTCAAACTCTTTACCCATTTTGCCACTATATGCTGCACTTATAATTCTTAGAGCATCTACAATGGTCTTATTTAAAAGGTTTAAAGCTTTTACAAAAAGCTTTATAACCATAGAAGAGGTTGAGGTGGCACTAAAAGCTTTATGTATAGCTTTATATACATAAAGCTTTAGGGACTACAATGGTAGGGTTTAAAAGTTTAAAGTTGTAAGTGTAATTATTATATTCTATATAATAATATCCTCTCTAAGGAAATTTCGTTTGAAGAAGCCTGAACCCTCCCTCAAAAGGTATCATGATATAAATTATATGGTAATTAAATTGTGTTTTACGATTTATATGTATTTAACATTGCTTGTGGATATGAAATTGTAGATGGATACATGTTTGGAGAGGTGCCGGTTGGGTACGAAGTGGTAGTCCCGGACCCGTCGATTTTATGGGTGATGCTGACCGACATCGAGCGCGGGAATTTTTGAAGCTGAGGTTGGGTACATTTGAAATGTTATTTATTTTTAAAAGGGTATTTATGTTTGAATGTTGCATTTATTTTAATAATATTCATAATTTAACTACTTATATTGTAATATTATGATCAAATTTGAGCGAACATTAATTAGTATTAATTAGTATAATATTATATTGTACTATTAGGTCAAATACAAATTAGGAGCAAACTTGAATATTATATTGTAATATTAGGTTCAAATACAAATTAACTACTAGTTGACTACTAATATTAATTAGTAGCGAACATTATGTACCTTAGAAATTACTAAAAATAGTAATTAGTAACGAATATTAGTTCCGATATTAGTAAAGAATATTAGTTACGTTAAAAAAGTTAAAAAGTAACAAATAATAGTAATTACAAATAATGTAAGTCCTAATTCATATTACTATATAGTAATAATTGAAATGTTACTTCAATTTGAAATGTTAGTTTAGTATAAATGTTTGTTATATTAATGTTAGTTATTTTTTGAATGTTAATTATATTTGAATGTTAATTACATTTAAATGTTTAGGGTGCACTCAAAATTGAGTACTAGTTATTAATTTTGTTACATCTTCTTCCCCCAACTATTAGGACCCACATATGACGCTTAAGTGTCACCACTCGAAGAAGATCGTGAAGTACGATCCTAGTTCGAGACATACCTTGCCCCCATAGGTCTAGATCAGTTGCGTGCCTGCCTGGATTTTACCCCTGATTCTGAGCTGATCACCGCATTGGTCGAGAGATGGCGTCCCGAGATGAGCACTTTTCACTTGTACCACGGTGGGGCATCCATAACACTCGAGGACGTGCACTTTCTCACTGGTCTGAGCATCGATGGTGTGCTTGTGGAGTCGGAGAGGCGCATTCCGACTGTGGATTCTGATCTGCAGCTTTACGTTGAGCGCCTTTTTGGGGAAGAAACCATCTACCGCTGACCTTTCTGCTGGCAGAGTGAAGATGACGTGGTTGCGTAACCACTTTGGCACCATCAGGGATGACGCCGATCAGGAGACTATCGAGCAGCAACTGTCGAGCATACATTCTGGACTTCTTCGGCACTGCATCTTTGCTGATCGGTCAGGATCACACGCCTCACTCTTCTTCCTTCCACTGCTTGAGGACATGAGCCAGGTAGGCGACTACGCTTGGGGGGCTGCCGCACTTTCATGGCTATATAGGGAGCTTGGCCGTGTGCTTTCCGCATAGAGAGCAACCCTCCCGCGACCACGTAGGTGACATTGGAGGTTGACGGCACTGGTTCAGGCGTGGGCCCTGGAGAGATTTACGTCCATTGCGCGTCGAGTCCACAAGAGTCGACAGATTGCACCGACGCACTCCCCCATTCCACGTATGACTAGGTTCGGGCAAACGACTTCTTCTTCCATTTTCATAGTTTATGCCATCTGATCGAGTTGTATTGAATGACGTGGTTCATTCTGCATTTTTTTAGCTGGTCCGAATGGTATCACGCGAAGACCAGATACATCCTTGTTGGGGGGTACCGCCAGCTGTTTGATGATGGGACCCCCATTCGTGGTATTGTACTCTAACAAGATCATGTTTTTTCCCTTACATTTAGGTTCGTAGTTGTGTAACTTTCCACTTTGTTTCATATAGTGGTGTCCCTACTCGGCGACCGTGAGCATTACAGTCCAGGGACTTTCCCCATCCATCGCGTCGTCGCACCGCTTATCTGCTTCTTCAGCGCTATGTGGCATAGGCCTGATAGAGTGTTGCGTCAGTTTGGGATGGACCAGCCTGTCCCTACATGGGATCAGCCAGTAGGTGAGGTCATCAGTAACCTGGAGCTGACACAGCGTGGATGGCATCGTACTGATGTGGTAGCTAGATTTGCTGGATATCGAGACCTGTGGGACACTCGTCTTGACCACATCGCCTCAGGCCCGTGGCTGCGGAGCGAGGAGAGGGAGTCCTATCACTTCCACGACGAGATCAACCAGTGGTATCATGGCATCACTAGACGTACAGTTTCTCGCCGAGGAGCCGTGGACCAGTCTTTGGTACGTAGGTTCTGTCATAATTATTACAACTACTTCTAGTTACATGTTTAACCATTCTAATTATGTGTTGTAGCTTGATGCATGGAGAGGCTATACGTGACTTCTGGCCAGTCACATATCACGCCTCAGGAGCAGCAGGAGATGCATGCTACACTGAGGTCAATGATGCATGCTTCAGCGGGATCCATAGGACGTCTGAGTCTAGGAGGGCACCCCGCAGGCCACCCATCCACGACATGCTGACTACCCAGTGCCTGACCCGCCAGCCGCCAGGATTCCTTCTACACGTAGAGTCCGACAGCATGTAGATGTCCCCCCTGTCCCGCGATTGTGGGAACCGACATTGCCTCAGTGGGATCCACATTCACCAGCAGACCCGATACGCTGAGCACTATCCATTCGACACTACAGGCGACTCGACTTTCGATTATATGGGGAGTCAGGACTACACCCAGCCGGAGGCTTACACACAGCATCCGGACCCGACCCAGCCATACCCACTCCTACAGTCCCCACTGGGAGGCTATACATCTTACGCCCCTCCATCCGGGTCTCAGTGGGATCCTTCCTCATCGTACGCTGGTCCATCCGGGTCTCAGTATGTCACACCACCCGTAGTGACATATGAGGCATCTTTCGATGATGATGAAAACTCCACCCGCCGACGGGCAGCATCGATATGGACTGAGGCGAGAGCCTCGCAGAGGATGTGCGCTACTGGAGGCCATGAGCTGGGGCACATTGGAGGGGACAGGTCGGCGTAGGGGTCGAGAGGGTAGGGGTCGAGAGGGTGGGGGTCAGGATGGGAGGGTCGTGATGGGAGGGGTCGTGAGTAGTAGATGTTTGTTTCATTGTATTTTTCATTGTATTTTTCATCTTATCAGTATATTTCATTGTATTTCGTATTTCAGAGTACTTCATTGTATTTTTCATCTTATCAGTATATTTTGTATTTTTCATGGAGCTCCTTATTAAGTCAACAGCTACCACTTAGATAGGTATAATTGATGCAAAGCTCTGATTTGACAATACACGTGATAAAAGATGGAGCTCCTTATTAAGTCAACAGCTACCACTTAGATAGGTATAATTGATGCAAGCTCTGATTTGACAATACACGTGATAAAAGATGGAGCTCCTTATTAAGTCAACAGCTACCACTTAGATGCAAGCTCGTATATCTTCGTTTCGCTTGTTTTGTGTTTGTTGCTCTCTCGATTATGCAGTTACCAGTGGGTTTTCGATTTAACCCTACCAGGCAAGAGCTCCTCGGTTATTACCTGATCAACAAAGTCAAAGTGGAGCCTCTGCCTCCGGGTGTGATCTACGATTGCGACCTCTATGGCGACAAGTTCCCCTGGGAGATATTTCCTCGATCGGTTTGCAAATGGAAGGTTGTTCGCCTTCACTAAGCTAAGAAGGCCAGCACCAAGAGAGTTTCGAGGACTTTCGCATGTGGGGAATGGCGTGGAAACACTGGCGGAGAGGAGGTCATGGATGATGCTAAGAAAAGGTCATTGGAATAAAGAAGACATTGTCTTTCAAAGTGAACAAATCAAAGCTGAGAGCCGGAGGGAGTAGTACTTGTACTTCAACTAAATCTACTACTGCTGCTAGGGGTTCTTCTGGTTGGGTTATGCATGAATATTCTTTGTCAGGAACCGAGTCAGATTACGTTTTGTGTGAAATCCTGAACAAAGAGAAGAAACCACAAATGCAAGGATCAACTCATCAGGAGGTTTAGTGAGATGGATGAGAGGAATTCTGGAGAATCACCATCATCATCATCATCATCGTTGGCAATTGCGGGAAGTGGCTCTGTTAAAGGGTTTTGTAATGATGTCCATATTCCAGCACCAATGCCAACAGGTAATGAAGCTCCTTGTTCTTTTATTCATGATTCTCCTGTTATGGTGAATGAAAGTAATGCTACTGCTGCTGCTGATAATATGTATCTAACTGAGTTTTGCACTGATTTTTCTACCTTTAGTGCCAGAAGCATATATTCCAAGTGTGACAGCAGCTGATTCTTGTTCTGATGATGATGTTCAAGTTCCAAGCGGCTCTCAAGTGCATTTCCCACCTTCTTTGACGACTATATCGTCACCACCAGTAGTTCAAACCTGGTGTTCTTCTGATGATCAGGATATGGTTGAATGAAAATACTGCTGCTGCTGCTGATGATCTGTATCTGACTGACTTTTGGACTGATGTTCTACCTTTCGTGGAACTCCCATCTTTCGTTGAATGAAATGTTTTAGTATTATGGGTTTGGTAGTTTGTGTTTGGTAATCTGTATTTCAAATGTGTGGTTGTCAATTTCATGTTTCAGTTTCAATGTAACCTAATGTTTTGTAGTTGTACTATGAAGTTACTTTTATTAGTCAATCCTTCAACTGAGAAAGACTGCAACTATGTCATAACAACAAATGAAATGTTCTAAGCTTGGTTACGGCATATGAAATGTTCTGAGCCATAGTTGAAGAACGACATATTCTAAGCTTGGTTACGGCTGCCTACTACAAATTCTAAGTTTAGGGCTTCAAGGGAGGTGTGTGGTGCAAAACTGCATCATAGAGGGGGGTATTTATACTAAAAATTGACGACTAGGGGTTTTTCAGTCCCAGCCAGCGCTGCGCCACCTAGCTAGCGCAGCGCTGGGTAGGAATGAGGAAACCCTAACGTACTATGACGGTAATATTTTCTGGCTGGCAGACAACGCTGCGTCAGCTGGGTGGCGCTGCGCTGGCTGGGTGGCGCAGCGCCATCTGGATGGCGCAGCGCTGTCTGCTAGTCAGATTGTGCTATTTCTGGACATTTTTACGTATTTGGCTACTGACGGTACATATTTTTTAAAATTGTGCTACAAAATTCCAATTCCCATAATAATATGAGGTGACAATTTTGGAAGAGAGAGAATGCAAAAGCTTTGTAGATTCAAAGCTTTTGCAAAAAGCTTTATGAAAGTCACCAATCAACTCATCTTTGACTCATCTTTGACCATCATCCATGCATGCTCATACTTAAAATGTTTGTTACGCATGGAGTAAAACAACTCCCGTGCAGCTCCCATAACTTGATCATCTGACCAACCGCTATGATTTTGTCTTTTGGTTGAATGAAGCATTGGTTAAATTCATTAACCGAATGAATTATATTGAACCAATGTGATTTCAAGGTTTGTTGCGTTCTATCATTACCGCTCTAACATGATCGTTAAAGTATTTTGTTATTCGTTCCCAAAAGTCTTTTTTATTATGTCTGTTGCCTTTCACACTATCAGTTGAGATGATGAGGTAAGAGCTTGCAAGGAATTTGTCATCTTCAACAGTCCACCTCTTGCGACTTTCGTCATTACTCATTCCGTCAGACTCCACCATATCATCAGGTCTTGTATCGGCAGGCGGTGTTGGCATACTTTGCGGTGTATATTGTTGTTGCATTGCTGGATTGAAATATTCATAGTGTGGATACATGGGGATATGAGGTTTGAATAATATGGAAAATTCGGGATACCTTGGCGTTCTTGAAACTGTGAAGAACCTTGCACCTGAGGTGGTGTAGCCGTGTGTTGAGGATGAACTGATTCGCCATTATAATGACTACCCAATAACCTCGTGACATAATTTGGCTCCATGTGGAAAAGTTAGTAATGTTAAAGTTTAATGTAATTCAATTTATAGAGGCGTTTTCATTCTTATCATCTTAGATTATGCGAAGTATATGGGTTACCTCCAACAAATCATGTATTTCTGTTTCAGTAACCACAACCCTATATTGAAGATATATATTTTTAGGCTTGGACTAATTGATTGCATTTTTCATAGTATTCCATCAAACTAATTTAAATTGAGTTTGACCTGTTTATCTTCGAAGGGATGTATTATTTTAATTATATTATATTATTAATTTTTAGGCGATTTATTTGTCGATCTCATAATGTAATTATATATACTTATATTCTCAATCATAAAATACTTAGTCAGCTGATACATGGTCTTGGAGCTAATGTGGTGTACTGAATGCATACCAATTGACGTCATGAAAATGATAAGTGGTATGGAAAGACCCAAAATGTAAAGTGATCAAATTAGGAGGTTGTATCTATATAGGGGGCTATTTGTAAAGTTGACAAAGTATAGGGGGGCAAAGTGTCATTTTCCTTTAATATTTTAATCATATTATATTATTAATTAATATTTAAAAGGTTATAAAACTTTATAAGTTTCATGTCATTGTAGGAATAGCTTTATAAATTAGAGTGTTTTAAAAAAGTGTTGTGGCATACCTTATAAAGCTTTAAAATACATGACCATTGTAGATGCTCTTATGAACAATTTAGATTCACCTGAAATATCAAGGTTGGCAATATGCAAATTGCAAAATCTTGGACTTAGATGTGTATTAACATTTATCAATGTTGTTGTTTGTGCAGATGGGTCGGAAACGTAAATATATTTCTACATCATTCAAGGTCAGATAATGTTCGCGAAATATACAAGGAGCTACTTTTGATATACTCGAACAAAGACAATTTTGACATAGCGCACATGAACCTCCATGTATGGTACTCATTTTTTGTAAGTATCAACGTTATAATAGTTACTTAAATATGTTTTCATCTGAGTAAATTTTCTAATATAAGTAAACGTATTTAGGTAATGTTATGTTCTATTATGTAGGGTTTGGTAGAGCAATCTCAAGCAAAATACTTGCAGAAAATATCAAAACACCATCCACTGAAGGTATTGTTTCATATCCGGAAGATATATTTTGTTCTTACATAATTTATAATCATATAGTTTATATATATATTTAAATTATTTACTAGCACACACTTCATATAGTTTTTGTGTACATACAAATTTTAATTATTTACTGGATTTCACTTTGGAAATATCTACACCAACCCACCTCGGATTCCCCTATATCACAACTTTATTTATTTATCTTCGGATTATAATTACTATTTAATTAATTTACAAGATAAAAAATAAAACAATGAATAAAATCTGCAGCCAGTTAGAGACCCAAATAATTACATACTCAGTCCCTAGACGAAATAAAAAGAGAATCTTGCAAATATTGTTCACGCGAATTTAAATGTTTGTTCCTAATTTTTTTTCCTCATACAGATATTAATTTTTTCCAGCAAATAATGGAAGTTACATTGAAAGAATTGTATCGAGCACGTAGAGCACGACGTAACATTATTAGACCACGTACACGTCCCATCTTCCATTCACGACACAGGGATAGATTAAAGCAAGGTACCTTTGTGAATATTGAGTTATTTCTTATAATATTGCCATGTTTTGGTCAACTACAATTCCCTACCTGCAGGTATATTATAATATGATTTATTTACTAACGCTGCATTATTTCATTTACGCAATACAGCTTATGATTACCTTATTCAACGCCTCCAAACAAAGCGTCAGCGGATAGTTCGAAAAATTTATATGCTACAACGACGCACAAATCAATATAATAGAGGTACTCACTACTATTTTACGTATCTTACGGCTTTCGGTGCATGTTTTATTCTATGTTTCTCAGCCTCATTTTTTTGTCTACAGGACTCCCTACAGTTGAACGCTTTACCATCGATCATCCATCGTGTGTTTGTCCGTACTGTGGAGCTTCTATGTGGAGAGAAGAAAGTACAACTCCAACACGAAACCATCCACAACCAACATTTTATTTATGTTGTAATGGAGGAAAAGTAAGGGTGGCTCCAACACGAGAACCACCACAATATTTAAAGCAATTAATGACTTCACGGGATAATACAAGTCGTCACTTTCGTGAGAACATATGATCTTATAATGGTGTATTTTGCTTCACGTCAATGGGAGGTGCAATTAATCATAACTTGAATAGGACCGGTGGAGCTCCTTATATATTCTCTATTGGCAGGTCGGCTTAGCAAATTAACAACCGATTAATTGAGCCAGATTGAGAGATTAAAAACTATAAATTGGTCATCTAACTATTCTAAAAGTGGTTCACGATGACTTTTAATAGTTCGACCTAGATCAATCTTCCAACTCCTGAATTTAAAAAACGAAAGGTAATTTAGGATGGTTATTATCTGAACCAAAAAATACAACAAGTGGGAAAGGGATATCAACTATTTGGATCCAAATCAAACCATTGTCAAACCTATTCATTTATGTACAGTTTTTTTTATGACTATTCTTTTACATTCATATGAAGTTTTATATATAATTGTTATCAATGTTATAGTTAATTTCACAAACTAGCACATCAACAACGATGTATATTTATTAGAATTTTTATTATTATGTACACATATGTGTAGAAAATGAAAACAATAATGTGACATCTGGTCAAATTGAGATCAAAGAATTGAGATAAAAAATGAAAAAATATTGAGATCAAAGAACGTTCGCAGACCACACATGCATGAATCTATTTTCAACATACTCGAACAGAGACAATGTTTGCATACCACACGTGAACCTCCATTAATGATAGTTATATTATGTATTAATATCATCATCTTTGTTACATAATTATACTTTCATATTCATTAACTCTATGACATAAACTTTTATCATAATGTTACATTACATTATAGAACATGATCGAGAATAACAATCTCACATAACACACTTGCAGATAATGTCAAAATAGTGAAGATATTAGCTCATATTTGTAAGATATATTTCTTAATCATAAATATTTTTCCCTTTATTTTAATCCTATTCTATTGGTTCTTCGAGAAAATTTTCATCTAAAATTAATTATATAACAAAAAAATTTAATAATTAATTTTATGAATAGTTGGTGACCTTTGCAATTGGTTAATTTCAGTGTTATCATGACCGGGCCGGACTGGCCAGTCCGACCGGGAAAACCGGGAACCGGCGCCCAAGCCGGTCCGGTCGGCCACTAAATAATCATCGGCTGAATAAGGTGAGAAAATCCGGTCGAACCGGAAA
>CM068300.1:56308360-56328405 GCA_034768395.1 Linum lewisii
TTTTGATTATAATTACTAAACAATTTGCACGGTTGTCTTAATTACAAACCAGTCACTTAATTAGTTAACATCATGATTGGATAACTAGTTATCTTAATTATTTTAGTTGATAACTAGTTAAGTAATTATACGAACTAGTTAACAAGTTATTCGAGAACCGATTTATTTAATTCAAAGGTTATTCTAACAATGTCAACGAAATAAAAAATAGTGACTGAAATTGTAACTTTTAATATTAAGAAATCAAACTATATATAACTCAAAATACAGTGACTAAAATGTAATTTGTAATAATTATTAAATATTTCCACTTCGTCTCCAACCTTGAGCTCCCTGCTTTCCCGTCGATGGCCGCCGCTCGTTCGCCGATGTCGGGTTCAACCGCACCGACTTCAGCAACTCCAACATCTCTTTACCCGTCGGAAAGTACCGATCGAGAAAACCCTCTCTCCAGTGGACTTCGTGCTGTACGAAGTTGTTTTCGACTTGATTCGTCCCTGCTTCTCCAAACCAACACCAGGTGCTCATCGGGACCGCTTGACGCCGGGCGTCCTCATCCATATCGGCAGCCATGAACAACAACACCTCCCGATTCCAATCTACTCCAGATCCAGCCCCAACTTTCCTAATACCCTGCACCAATCCATCACCTCTCAACTCCTATCTCCCGATTCCACAACTCAACATCCACCCGCAACCTAGCACTCAGGAATATGGAAGTAGGAGGAGAAGAAGAGCTCGGCGGGAGCGAGCAAGGAATCTGGTGGTGCGGCGGCAATTGAAACAGGAGAAAGATCGACGGCAACTAAACATTAGGTTATTTATTTATTTTTTATGAATGGATGATTTTACCCCTCCTATTTGGGTTTGGATCCGGTTCCAAACTGTAAACTTTGGACGCAGATCTTGTTCCTAATTAGTTTTTGTTTGATAATTATTGTTTCTTGTTATTTGTAAATAAAATATAGCTTTAAATGCAAATAAGATTTTTGGATTAAATAAATTTTATACATAAAATATAACAAATACATACTTATAGAAAATGTAAAAAATGAAATACAATGCAAGAAAATAAATGTTCTATTCTAAACTAATCTTTATCGTAAGTAGTTCTGATTCTGAACATGATTGGTAGTGGAAAGCACACTCGAAGGTGGATTCAACTTCATTTATCTCGTAGTAATCTACTCGGGAAGCATCCAATCCAGCATTTGAAAGAGCTTTAGGTATGGCCAGAGCTGGAGTTGTGGTGAAATGTTCTGGTGCCTGTCACTACAAAAATATTGACCTTTAGCTACTGCAAAATTACAAAGGCATGAAAATGCAGTAGCAAATAGTTAGTATTTGCTACGGCAATCACTATTTCATGTAGTAATTTGCAGTACCAAATACTATTTGCCACACCACTATTTGCTACACCCAGCATCCCGTAGCATCACATTAAACATTTCCCCCAATTCCAATCTGGTTCCACTAACCATTTTGAATTCCCCTACTGTTACCTTCATCAATATAATACTCACCATCACACTTACCACTCTAGACAATATCCTCTGAACGAACTATCTACTGAAGACACAATTACTCTATTACTATTCAAGGAACGTTCCTTGATAAGTTCAATTAAGAGACAAGACATACAACTGAAATCGTTCCTTGATAAGTGTCTTATGTTATCCTTCCTTGGCTGGAACTAATCCTTCCAGCAAGGCTGTCTAACCTAGTGTACAAATGATGAGATGAACTGAACCTAGCCAACCTCCTAGAATCAAGACCCTAACTCTTCAGTCTTGGAGTACAAACTTGGTACAAGTATACTCTTTTAAGTTGGTCAATGTGGTGATAAAATCACCTATTGTTGCTGCTAGATCAGCTGGTACTTGGAAATAAAAGCCAAACCAAAGAAGACAAGAAAAGATCCCTATAACACGCAAAAAAGCCCGAAGTTGGATTATGTTCCCAACTAGCTCATTGTCTAATTACTTATCACAACTCAATAACTAAATCACTATATTCTCTTATCACTGCCAATGATTGATAATATAATCTTTCCAATAGGTGAAATAGGGTTTAGGTTAATGAGAACTTACCACCGAGGTAGGCAGAATGAGAAGTAGGTTTGATGTACTACTTCAGGGGAAATGACCTATGAAAGAAGAAGCGCCTTATTAAATCGTCAGTATTGACTCCTAAGCAACGACAAGTAGGTGAAATCCAAATCAAACCCTAAGCCTTACCATCAAAGAATTTGAACGAGAAGTCGTCGACCGTCCCTCCGTCGTCGGCGTAACTACTTTCGGGAAATTGGCTGGCCGTCCAATACTCCAATCGGTTAGGAGGAGGAGGAGGAGGAAGAAGAATAATAAGAAGAAGAAGAGTTGGCGATTGGCGAGGTCTAGGGTAAGCGCGATTTAGGGTTCATGGTCATGGAGTTCATTTTCAGGGAGAAATTCGGACCTGGGTTTTCCCCAGAGAAAGGCTCGTGCTTGAACTTGCCAAGCCTATAATTTGGTTCAAATAAAAAGTTTTTTTACTTTTTTAAAAGACACTTAACAAAAACAACTAATACTTTATGTTAGCTAAATAAAAAATATGAAATAAATCTATTCCTTTCGAAACATATATTACTACTTATAGAGGCAATTATTGTAATTGTCATGGATTGATAGTTTTAGAGACTAATGTTACATATGTAAAGAAACTGTAGAGACAAATAAAATTTCATATAGAGACAAATAATGCATTAGTTCTCTTAGTTAACTTTAAATGACTAATATGCTAATTGTCTCTAAGTATTTGTTGTTATAGCCATGTTTTCTTTTACTAGCTAGTAATACAAGACCTCACTAATTTACCTTATTTTTATTCAAACCAAATTGATCTAAAGATCAATTTTTGGTTGTCTTGGTTCGTTCATGACTCAGGTTAAAAAAAAAAGGTTCGTTCATGACATCAATGGTACATCCTAAATCATATCCAATTCTATTCAACTTTTTAGTTGTTATAAATTAATAATTTTAAAATTTAAACTCTAAAATATATATAATTTCATTCAACTTTATTTTAATTGCTATAACTATATGTAATTTTTGAAAACTAGTAATATTTTTTAATCGGATGCTTTGATCCAAATCTCCAATTAGTCTATCAATAATACACGACTATTATAAAGTTATTACCTCTATCATTACTTTATATCTTATTAAATTTAATTTTCTCTAAAATGTAAAACTCGGTTCAACTTTTGGTTCTCATTTTTCTAATATTTATTAGAACTATGAGTATATTGTCACACATACAAATTCCATGCGTTACTAGATAAACAAATTATTATATCATTTTTTGTTTTATTGCAAATAATTTTTTACACCATGGGTAACCCGAACCGACATGTGACCCGCCTGGCCCGATGAACCCCCGACGAGATGAACTCGTAACCCGAAAAAACCCGCGACCCGACAAACTCATGATACAACGAACCCACGACCCAACTAACTTATAACCCAAATAATCTGACCAGCAACTCAATTAACTTGCTCGGTTTACAGCTCCAGTAATTATTGCGAAGGGATTGGTGGGAGGCAACCGGGACGTAGAGACAAGTCAAGCCAACCATTGATGCAATGCTTTCCATCCATTATTGCATGCATGGAAGAGTCAAAGTGGAATACTTTTCCCATGCAATGCATTATTCCACACGTTAAACAGACGTGGACGGTTTAATAATTAACTAGAATTTTCCACATCTGGCAGGAGGTTAAGGCCACACATCTAATTTGATGATATCGGTTGATCGTATTCTTATCCACTCCGTGGCTACTGGCTTTTAATTATCCAGGCAGACTAACACTTTTCATGGCAGACTAGCGTTTTGCTACACTAGCTACAGGTTACATTTGTTTAATTTTGAACATTTTTATGCATTTTATCATTGACGATACATAACAACAAATAATTAAACCATAAAAAGCTAGGGGAGGTTTACTGTTCATTACTATTCCTTAGGAACAGTACATCCCAGTTGGCTTTGAACCGAATTTTCTCTTTTCCATGTTTTTTCAACTATTCTTGTTCCCCTCCCTATTTACTTTACTTCATTACCTTCTTTTGCTTAAGGATTATTTAGTTTGCTTTGTCCAACTCCTTGACAATTAGTGTTCCTTTATCTAACTTATTTTTAATAATTATTTTGTTAATATGGTTTGTTTGTTTTATTTTTTTCTTTTAAATTGATATATGGGTTACTTTTCTGTTTCTCCCAAACTCTCACCTAAGTGCTACTATTTCATTCAACCAAGAGAAGGATCTGCATATAAAATTAGTCAACCATTTAATGTTCCATATATGTTTTGATTTTGTTCTATTTTATTTTTCCTCTTCTTTTTAATTAAAGTTTATAATTTTTCGAGGCTTGGCAATGGGTACCTATGACCCCTATGGGTCCGGATATCATGTATCTACTCTTTCCCGTTTATTAAATGAGTATTATATGTACCTGCCCCGTGAGACTAAACGGGTACAAAATCCAAACCATCACTGCCTCGAAATGGGTCGGGTAAACCTGCTACCCATCGAGTGAATTCCAAATCTCTCTATATCTTTTCGAGACGGAGCTATGATTTTCAATGCATTAGGGTTAGCAATGGACTGCTCGATTGATGACTTGAGGTGAAGAACTAATTGTCTGAAGAAGAAATTGGGTTTGGTTCATTAAACATAGATGATATATTGTGGCTAATACAACACCATTTCATATCGGGTACCCATCGGGTTGGGTATGAGGCGGATGCCTTCAAACCCGTGCCCGCTTGATACCCGCTCAAACTAGGTATCAGGTTGGTCCGTACCCGTCAACTTTACCCCGCCAACGGGTAATCCCCACGCAAATCAATTGGATTTCAGGTGGGTACGACCAATTTGCAGATACTAATTGTCAAGCCTAAATTTTCTCTTGCCTAACTTTTCACTTCATTAATTTTAAAAAATATTTTTTCAGCTTTATATCTTCACCATTGATGTTCACTTTTGTTCCCTTTGAATTCCCTTTACGGTTTTTATAACTATATCTCATATCAAATTAATGAGTTTAATAGTATGTGATTGAAGTATTAAAGTTGTATTTTTGCTTGCAATTATTAAAGTTGTTGTGTTTAAATATATATTACATAGAAATTTTAGATATTTTCTATAAGTATTTTATCGTCAAATTAATTGACCAACAACCTATACCAATATAATTTAAAAAATATGTGTTTGAACTATTCAAATTTAATATACGAGAAGAGACTTTTGTATTTGAACAAATATAGAGTTCAACTTAATTTCATGATAATATAATTTTTTATAGTTTCACCAACGGGTTAGTAGTATTTTTTTCAATTTCAGTTTAAATCCCGCGGCATCGCGCGGCCAACACAACCTAGTTACTATAAAATTTCAAAACCTGTAGCAACAAATAATTGCTATAAAATTCCAAATCCTGTTTACAGACGCAAGAAGTGGCTCAAATGGATAAAGAATAATCAAACCGAGGGCCCCCACCTAAATGCATACAAAGGCTCTGCTGGAGTAGTACATTACTAGTACTGATTTGGGTTATAAATGGTCGAAACAAATGGGGTGTCGTTTGCAACAAAATAAAAGAAGCAAAGTAAATTAAAAAATACTAAAATATCTTGATGATGTCGTCGACAGTCTCCCGTTATGTGAATGTGATCATTGTTCTTCTCATCATTCTCCAAACCATCCCTTCTTCCGTCTTTGCCAGTGGGAACCTGCTTCAAGTAGAACAACATGACCTCCCCCCATCTTCGTCTGGAGGTTACAATAATGGTCGGGGTCGTAAAGGCGGCCACCACGCCCAGCTGCCGCACACCTGCCGTCGGATGCCTGTATACCAGCAGCAGGGTCGGGGCGGCTACAACTAATTTTTAAGACTACTATATCCGTATCAGTGGCGGAGCCAGGGAGAGGACACCCTGGGCCTGGGCCCAAGGTCCCCTGAACCCAAATAACTAATATATATGTAGTTTTCGTACAAATATATTTTTGGCCCATTATATTTTTTGTATCGGGCCATGGTCTACTTGGGTCCGGGCTCCGCTACTGTCCGTAATATCAAATAAATAAAGTAACTGATCAAATCTTTATTTTTTCAGGATATTCCTAATAAATTTCTATTTACCTGTTATTATGTGAGATATAAATAATTGTGTTTTCGCTTCTTCATGATAATGTTATGAATCGTGATCATATATTGTGTTTGACCTTTGAAGAATGTAATATATTTAAGGGATAATAGGCTGGGAGGCCCCTGTACTATTGAAAGATAACAAACAGCCCCCTCTACTATTAATTGCACCAAACAGGCCCCTGTACTATTGAAAGATAACAAACAAGCCCTTCCGTTAAAAATATGACAACCGGCGTTACTGAATTGTTGACACAGTTGACACGTCACTAACCCGTAGGCTGTTAAAGTTTACACGTCAGCCGATTGGAATGTCAGCAACCCTAAACGTCTCCGTTCTAACTCAGGGTTATTAGCAACATATCATCCAAATAGTAAAAAAGGACGCAGTTTAGGGTTGCTGACATTCCAATCGGCTGACGTGTAAACTTTAACAGCCTACGGGTCAGCAATTCAGTAACGTCGGTTGTCACATTTGTAACGGAAGGGTTTGTTTGTTATATGTTCTAAGTAAGGACCTCCCGACCTATTGTCCCTATATTTAAAAATGCCTCATATATTTATCTGATTGAATATTCACTTTTCATCCCTTCATTTCTCCGTAACTAATAATAATAATACAAGGCAGTGTGGATGTTGAATATAGCCGGGAAAATGGGCAGTTACTAATATGAGGACTTCCTAAGGACACTAATATACATCTTTGATTTATTAAATAGAGATCCAATGATTAAAATGAAATGGGTATTAGGGTACATTGCTGAATTGGTACGGCTTTTTATAATTCCCGTTTTGGTTCCACTTTTAATTAATTACCTCATTCCCCCCTTTTGCTCATACCTGGTTCCCCGCACTCTTAGTGGAGTCCTCACAATAGTAGATCCCGGGAAAAGGTTGGCCTAACTCGATAAATCAGCGCAACCTATTATGTTTGCTGTGGGATCTACTATTGTGAGGACCCATTAAGAGTCCTTATACGAGGACACTCTTTAGAGCCGTTGGATGATGATCCTAATCTAACTACAAGGAACCAAGTGTGGATAAAGGGGAAAATGGGGCAATTAATTTAAAGTGAAACCAAAACGGGAATTAAAAAAAGCCATACCAATTAAGCAATTTACCCTAATACACATTTCATATTAATCATTGGATCTCTATTATATAAATTAAGAGTGTAAATTAGTGTCATTATATAAGGACACTTTGGGAGTCCTCATATTAGTAATTGCCATTTGCTGTAGCTAATAGTATTTGCGGCACCATTTTGCTACGAGAGCACCTCTATTGAAAATAGTGGTGTCGCAAAAAATTTGGCTACAACAAATAGTGGTGTCGCACAGTTGTTGCTACAGGTGCAGTCGTAGCAATTGTAGTCACAAAGTTAGCAACACCTATTAGCTACAGGTTGATGTCGTCGCAATATTTAAACACTAAGTTTGTAACTTTCTACTTCGTTCAGGTCTTGTTTATGCAGATTATGCAGATTTAATTAATTAACTATAGACCTATCAATTATCATCTTAATCTATAAACTATTGAACAGGTAAACCATTTCAAAATTGACAGTATGCATCGAAAACATCCATCTCAAAGGAAAATCCCTTGCAATCTAGTACTAGTACTATTACTTTAACAACGGAAAATGAACAAATCCAATCTGGAAGTGTTTCATGATGATGACACTCAAATCCAAAAGATGATTCACGACCATGGCCTCCAAACTTGCATACCAAACTCTTATCCCAGCACACCAAACTTGCTCCCAGCACACGTCATCATTCATTCATTTGCTTGGATCATTTATCACAGAAGCAAGAAAGAAACTGCAGATCAGATTCATTCCACTAACTAATGAAGAACAGATTACACATAAGCCACTAACTAATGAAGAACATATAAGCATACAAAACACTCACAAATGGTGGCTTTCCCATTCACGGCATTACCAACGTCTACATTTCTTCTACCTACAGGCTACACCTCATTTAATTTAAGATTTGATCTAAGATGTCAGAGCAAACAACTAAGTGTACATGTTTGAATTGCAGCTAGTTTCGAGGTATGGAAGTTGAGTATAGTCCTCTACAAATTAGATGTCTTAAACTCTTAACATAGGGTTTGCGTTATCACAAATGACCCTCGTTTTTATTTCCCCTTCCCTGTTTTCCTATGTAATCTATGATTATCGTTTACAAGCAAGTCAAATGAACTAATCATACATATATATGTGTCCCACTCACACAACACAGTCTGAAGCATAGCTATTGCAGCAGCAGCAAAAGCTACACACAACATAGCCTGAAACATTGGGGGGGGGGGGGGGGGGGGGGGGGGGGGGGGGGGGGGGGGGGGGGGGGGGGGGTAGGAATTGAACTGAACTGGAGAGGCAAAGTAGCAAAGACAACCAGTTAAGCTCAACCTGCTATATGAACTCTATATCTCTTTCTCCCGAACTGTCGATTTCACATGTACACTTGGTGAACAATGTAGCAGAAACTAATACCACTAAGTAAGAGTATCAGTACATAATGATCACATTAATGCATGGAGATTGGCTTCATGGCGTAAGTTATCCATGCTTTTATTTTGGTAAATCAAATCAATTAAGGAAAGAAGAAAGAATAGGAAGTTTCAGAAAACTAAACAAGTGTTTACATTTGAGACAGGCATACAGTATTTATACTCTTACTGAATTGTTAAATTTCGGTATGGTTCAAAGCAATAAGGTTGATGTACGCTGTGATTTCAGTTCACCTCTGCATTCATTCAGTGGTTAATTTATACAAGTGGAGCGATTCAATATATGTAGAGTATCACGATCATGTGGGAGAATATTGTATGTACATCCTTTAGGCCACATGCCACAGACAAAGTCTTGTGGACTTTGAGACATACATAACAAGTACACTATGTATGCAAGGTATACATAACTTTAGAAAACACCAAGGTATGAAAATGAAAATGAAAACAGAAGACATGATGATTCCACTATTTTAGATTCATCAAGTTATCATAGACAAGGTTGAAGAGAATAACAGGACCAGAACACAACAACCTATCAGCATGTCATCTCTGTTGGAAGAAAAATTCGAAGCCCTCAAACAAATCTTTCTCATAAGAAAGATCCTTCTCTTTCAATCAAATTCTTTCTTTCTATATGTGTGTTTGTCTTCCCAGTTGATTGCAGGTTGCAAAAGGAAAGCATGATCAAAGGCAAAACAGAATCAGCAATTAAGACCAAGATCATTTCCAACGGCTAGTTGATCACTTGCTATATGAAGGGTCGAGCTGCATCTTCACAAGACAGAACTGTGGGAGTACAGCTCAGGAAGTGTTTTGCTCTGTTTTGCCGGAGAAGTGAAAAAATAGAGGGTGTTACTCAAGAGTGTTCTGTCTTGAGGGTTGTAATTGAAATCTAAATAAAAGTGACTCCCCAAGCTTGCTTGGGCGTGGAGTAGGGTAATACCGAACCACGTAAAAAATCCTATGTCTCTCCTAGTCTCATCCTGTCGTTTCTGCTCTGTCTCAATCCCTCCAACTTATTTCCGCTAAAGGTTGCTGAACACATTCAGTAACCTACAAACGTGGAGAACTACATCATCACTTCCATCATCACAATCTTCATTGAAGATTCTCCTCTCTACTCTTACTGCCACTTGTTCATTCTTACTATCGTTTACTTTAACTTAAACCTTGCTATCTTCTGTTTCAGTTGGTATCAGAGCCTTGGTTGGAAGGCAAGGGAGATGGATCGCGGAAGTTGGGATATGTTTAAACTCTCAAGTTGCTAGCGAAAGGGTTATGTGGTGGTTCCTTGTGCCGAATGTCTTCCTGGCTGGTAGAGGTCAGGATAGCGGGTCCGTTGGAGTTAACTGCGGCCAAGATGTCCACAGAAAGGTGTATTGCTGTAGCAAATGACACCGGGTTGGGTGGTCCTTGGTTTGAGGGAGGGATTTTTGGGATAACAACCTAAGTACCACATCGGCAAACTAGGGGAAGTTTGCCTAGCATAAAAGAGTCAACCAACTACACTAGTATGAGGCCTTTTGGGAAGGAACCCAAGAGCAAATCCGTGCGGGCTTGGCCCAAAGCGGACAATATCATACTAGTGTGGGCCTGTTGGTGGCGGGCGATCCTAACAAGTGGTATCAGAGCTAGTTCGTGATCAACCTTAATCGAGACTAGACGTCTGCCACAGATTGATCCACTTGAAAGGATGAACACAAGTACTGGAAGCAGCAAACCACCAAATGTGGAAGGACACTCTAGTACAAGACCACCATGGTTTGATGGAACTGGATATCAATTCTGGAAAACCAAAATGGAGGTATTCTTTATGAGCCTTGACATTTCAGTCTGGCAAATGGTAAGATCTAAAACCTTCAAACCTCCCACAACTCTTGATAATATCTCTGAAGAGGTGAAAACTAAGGTTCAACTGAATGCTAAGGCAATGAATGTTCTTTACTGCGCATTGTGTGATGAAGAATATAATAGAATATGTGCTTGTAAAACCGCTCATGAAATATGGAGAATTTTGGAAGCAACACATGAAGGAAATTCTTCTGTTAAGGACACAAAAATTGATCTATTTGTACATGAATATGAAATGTTCAAAATGAATCCGGGTGAAACAATCTTAGAAATGTATGGTAGATTCAATTTAATTGTAAATCACTTGTCTACTCTAGGAAGAAGTATTGAAAGATCTGATCTTGTTAGAAAGGTTCTTAGATCACTACCTAGGGAATGGATGGCTAAAAGAATTGCAATTGAGGAAGCTAAAAATCTTAATACTCTTAGTCTTGAGGATCTTATGGGATCTCTGTTAATCTATGAACTTGTTTTAAAACAAAATGAAATGTCAGATAAGAAGGTTGAGCTTGAAGAAAAAGAGAAATCAAAGAAGAATATTGCTTTTAAAGCGAAACAAAAAGTTGAGGAAAGCTCAGGGGAAGAAGATGAACATGAGAATATTGAAAAAGAGATTGCTTTGATGAGTAGTAAACTTCACAGGTTAATTAGATATAAGAAAGAAAATGGAAGAGAAAACAGTCAATCTAGATCTTCTGACAGGTTCAAACATAATAGAAACAACAGGGATTTTTCAAAATCTAAACGAGATGATGATAGAGCTTATGATGACAACAATGTTCCTTGTTATAAGTGTGGAAAAACAGGGCACATAAGGTCAGAATGTCCTTTGATCAAAGGATCAAGAGGAAAATTGTTGAAGGCAACTTGGAGTGAGTCTGATTCTGTCAATGAAGATGATAAAAGCTCAAAGAATCAGGCTTTCATGGCAATGACTGATCATGAAGATTCTGTTGATGGCCAGGTGAGTACATGTTCCTTTGATGATATTGAATCAATTTCTAAAACTGAATTGATAAATGCGTTTCTGAGCCTTGAAAGTCTTGTCACTGATCTTAAATCTAAAAATCATCATTTAAAAGATAAAAATAAAACTTTGAGATCTAAAAATAACAAACTGTTGTGTGATCATCAAGTTAAAGTGACAGATTCAGAAAAATCCACCTAGACCTACTATCATTGTTAAAACTAGATCCTCTACATCTTTTATTCGTCCCATTTCCTCTGAACCTGGGATCTTAGGTCCATTTCCAAGAAACGTTGGTCTTTCAAATGATAAACTGGAATTCAACAATGCAAAGCTTAAAAGAGAAGTTGCACTTCTTGAGAATTGGAATTTCTCTCTTCATCTGAGATTAAATGAATTGAAATGCTCTTTTTGTGGGAAACAAGAGTTTCCTAATCAAAACTATAACTCGTTCTCTAAACTCTCTTCTGCCACTCAAATCAGCAAGGTACCCAAGCAAATCTGGGTACCAAAACATCTTACCTCTACCCATGTTTTAGATAACTCAGGATCAGAAGATGAAAATAGCTCAGAAAGACAATGAGTGGCATATGGACAGTGGATGTTCTCATCACATGACAGGAAATTCTAAACTCTTCAGCTCACTTACCTTGAAAAAGGGAGGTAAAGTTGTGTTTGGTGATAATAGTTTCGGAAGATTTCTTGGTCATGGTTCCATTGGCTCTTCACCTAATCCTGTCTTCTCAAATGTTCTTCTTATTGATTCCTTAAAACATAATCTTCTTTCTATCAGTCAGCTCTGTGACTCTGGAAACAGAGTCTCATTTGAGTCTAACTTATGCTTTGTAGAAACTTCTGACACAAACAAACTCCTGTTTGTTGGAAGTAGGAAAGAAAACATTTATTCAGTGAATCGTCTAAACTCAGAAGCTTTCAAAGAAAAATGTTTTTCTGCAATTGAGAGAAACCTCGAATTCTTGTGGCATAGAAGACTAGGTCATGCAAGTCTTAGCAGACTCGCAAAACTGTCCAAACTTGATATTGTTAGAGGGCTTCCAATGCTCAAAGAAACTAAGGAATTATTCTGTCATGCTTGCTCTCTAGGAAAACAGACTCATTCTTCCTTCAAAAACAAGACAATCTCTTCAACATCTAAACCTCTTGAACTTCTTCACATCGATCTCTTTGGCCCTTGTAACATCATGAGTATTGGTGGAAAATTCTATACCTTGGTGGTTGTCGATGACTTTCATCGATTTACATGGGTTAAATTCCTTGTTCATAAGAATGAGGCTCTTTCTTCTCTTCAAAAGCTGATCTCTGAGGAAGAAAATCAAATTGGCCTAAAAGTTAAGATCATCAGGAGTGATCATGGTGGAGAATTTCAATCATACACTTTCGACCAATTATGTACCTTCATGGGCATTCGCCATGAATTCTCAGCTCCCAGGACTCCTCAGCAAAATGGAATTGCTGAGAGAAAGAATTGAGCACTTCTTGATCTCTCTCGAACAATGCTTGCTGATCATGTCACTCCCAAGCATTTCTGGGCAGAAGCTGTTGCCATTGCTTGTTATGTTCTGAACAGAACATTGATTCGGAAGGATTTATCCAAAACTCCCTATGAAATGATCACGCTAAGGAAGCCTAAATTGTCTTATTTTCATCCATTTGGATGTAAGTGCTTTGTGCTTAACACAAAAGACTCCTTAGGAAAATTTGATCCTAGGCCCTCCCCTGCCATTCTTCTAGGTTACTCAACTCACAGTAAAACCTTTTGTGTTTTCAATCTGAACTTTCGAAAGGTTGAAGAGTCCATAAATGTTGTCTTCGATGAGGAAACTCCTTTATACCCTCACTTCAGTCAGATGATGATGAATCGACGGTCGTCATTCCCTCTCTGCCTCAAAACCCTCTCTCAGAAGGATCTCAACCTACACCTCCCTCTTCTCCAAACCAAATAGAACCATCCCGTGAAGCACTTGCTCCGCCTCACATTCTCAAACGCCATCCTCCTTCTCAGATCATCGGAAATCCTGAAGATCTTTCGGTTACACGTTCAAAGAAACACCTTGATTTTGCAAATCAGGTTTTCTTGTCAACGTTTGAACCAAAACATATCAAGGATGCTCTAAATGATGAATTCTGGATCAAAGCAATGCAAGATGAACTTCTCCAATTTGAAAGATGTGATGTTTTGGAACTTGTTCCTCTTCCTCCAAACAAAAGTGTCATTGGCACTAAATGGGTGTTTCGTAACAAAACCAATGAAGATGGAACTGTTACCAGAAACAAAGCACGTTTAGTTGTCCAGGGGTACAATCAAGAAGAAGGAATTGATTTTGATGAGACCTTTGCCCCGGTTGCTCGTATTGAAGCAATTCGAATACTTTGTGCATTTGCTTGCTTGAAGGGCTTCACTCTTCATCAAATGGATGTGAAAAGTGCCTTACTCAACGATCACATTAAAGAGGAAGTGTTTGTTAAACAACCTCATGGTTTTGAAAATCACTCTTTTCCGTCACATGTCTTTCGGCTAAAGAAAGCTCTGTATAGACTTAAACAAGCTCCGAGAGCATGGTACGAACGACTTACAAAATTTCTCATTTAAGAAAAGTTCATTCGTGGAAAAGTTGATACAACTCTTTTTCTCAAGTACGATAAGTCAGATATCCTCATTGTCTAAATCTATGTGGATGACATCGTATTTGGCTCCACAAATCCTTCTCTTTGCTCTGATTCTGCTCTCTCATGACTGAGACATTTGGAATGAGTATGATGGGTGAACTCACCTATTTCCTTGGTTTGCAAGTTACTCAAAAAACTTCCGGAATTTTTATCCATCAAAGCAAGTATGTCCACTCAATGCTTGAAAAATTCGGTTTTGCTGGTTCTAATTCCTGTCATACCCCCATGGCAACTTCACTCAAGTTGGAAAAAGATGAGCGAGGAATTAGTGTTGATCTGAAACTCTACAGGGGTATGATTGGCTCTCTTCTCTACCTAACGGCTAGTAGACTAGATATCCAGTTCAGTGTGTGTCTCTGTGCTCGCTTTCAATCCTCTCCGAAGGAAAGTCATCTTAGTGCTGTCAAACGGATTTTCAGATATCTGAAAGGCACTACATCAGTGGGACTCTGGTATCCTAAAAACGATTCATTTGATTTGTTAGCATTTAGTGATTCAGACTATGCAGGATGCATTGTTGATCGAAAGAGCACCACTGGTTCTTGTCAATTTCTAGGAGATAAACTTGTTTCCTGGGCAAGTAAGAAGCAGAACTCTGTTGCTCTCTCTACTGCTGAGGCTGAATACATTGCTGCAGGCCAATGCTGTACTCAAGTTCTCTGGATTAAGTCCCAACTTCGGGATTACCTTATCCATCTTCCCACTATCCCTGTTCTCTGTGACAACACGAGCGCCATTTCCATTTCAAAAAATCCGGTTCAACACTTTAGAACTAAGCACATTGAGGTTCGATTTCACTTCATTCGAGAATTAGTTCAAGATGAAGTGGTTTCTCTCTCCTTCATCTCCACCAATGATCAGTTGGCAGATTTATTTACCAAACCATTAAAGGAAGATAGGTTCTGTGAAATTCGAACCAACCTTGGTATGGTAAGTGAATCGGATTTGGAAGATCTCTGAATCATTGCCTACCTTCTCCCACCATCATAATAACTGCAGGGTAGGAGTGGATTTGATGAATCTTTTCCCGCATGCACGTCCCTTCAATTTGGGGAAATAACTTCCCTTCTTCCTCTTTTTTGATGATCCACCTTCCTTTTCTCTTCTCCATTTTTTCTTCTTTTAAACAGCAGTATTCTCTAGGTTTTCTGCACTCTCACTGACAAACCCTCTCCCTGCTCTACTTGCTTCTCTGCAATGGCCTGTTCCATTCCCCCTGCTCGCTATGCTGACATTCACCCATGCCCTCCTTTTCCCAGGCTTACGATATCTCTTTCCGCTCAAAAGAAATCCTGGATTTCTACCAAATCGACGCCAATGACTTCGTGAAATACAGAGTAAGCCCCACCCCTCTCATTTTCAATCTCGGATGGCACACTCTAGCGTTCGGTGCTCCAGGTGTCTACTGCGAAGAGGCGGTCAAACATTTCTACTGCAATCTTCGAGTCCACACCTTTGACCCTCCTACTGCTTCTTATGTTGTCTTTGGCAAGCGGATTCCGGTTTCACCCTCTATGCTTGCCTCGGTGCTTGGTGTTCCTGTCGCTGGCTCTACGGTGCACACTATTGCTGGACTGCATCGGGTCGGCTGGGACATTCTTCTACAGAATCGTCTCCTGTGCCAGGTTCCTACCAATGTTTGACGAATTGAAGTCTTCCAGTTACCAGAAACTCTCTGAATCCTTCACTGGTTTGTCACTCGAATTTTCCTTCCTCGTTCTTCGGATCTTGATCTTATCACTCCACTTGATGGCTGGATTCTGTTTGGAGCTCTCCGCTCGAACCGTCTGAGTCTACCCCATCTGGTACTTTCCTCCATCATTCAGGCTGCTTCCCCTCAGTTCCCAGACAAGCTGCCGTTTGCATCCGTCATCACATCCCTCCTTCTTGAGGCTGGTGTTGATCTCTCTGATCATGTCCTTAAGAACAACTGCGGTGTCCTTCATCCTCAGCATGTCCTCCGCCGTGTCGGCTCCTTCCGTGCTCCGTTCTACCCTGCAACAGGGGGAGAATCCTCAAGCTGGAAGACAGGTATCTCAACCCACATTGCTCTCTCTTCATTCTCTCCTAACGAGTATTGCTGTGAAGCACATGCAGTCTCCAACAAGATGAAGATTCTCAAAGCACTCATCAAACGAAAGGCGGGAAATGATCAGCTCACAGAACTAGCTAATCTAAATGCAGCAGAGTTTTGCCTCCTTGCCAAACAGCGAATGATCAAGAAGCTTAACAAGCAAATTGATGGATGGTTGAATTTCTTCATGGAAGAATGGACTGGTTCATGGCTGATCTGGAACAGGTGGACTTTGGTGACTCTGATCTTGCAAAGGAAGTTAAGAAGAATCTGATCGCAAAAGTTGACAAGCCGCTAAGCATGAGTGACATGTCTAATTATGAAGAAGATCCCTCCTTTGTTTTCTAAAACTCTTCGCAGCTCGATCATCATGTTATTTTGCTTTTTGTTAGTGACCCTTCAGGTCACTTGATGTGTTGTTTCATTTTTCTCTTTTTTTTTTGAACTCTTTGCAAACTCTGGCTTTGGACTGTGTTTCCAGTGGGACAAATTTGTGTGTTTTGCTTAAACCCTTTGAGGCAGTTACTGCTAATCTTAGGGGGAGACTTTGTCTTCTCTACTAAAGGATATGTGTGGTTGCAAGGCTCGAACTTAGGGGGAGATTGTTGGAAGAAAAAGTCGAAGCCATCAAACAAATCTTTCTCATAAGAAAGATCCTTCTCTTTCAATCAAATTCTTTCTTTCTATATGTGTGTTTGTCTTCCCAGTTGATTGTAGGTTGCAAAAGGAAAGCATGATCAAAGGCAAAACACAATCAGCAATTAAGACCAAGATCATTTCCCAACGGCTAGTTGATCACTTGCTATATGAAGGGTCGAACTGCATCTCCACAAGACAGAACTGTGGGATTACAGCTCAGGAAGTGTTTTGCTCTATTTTGCCGAAGAAGTGAAAAAACAGAGGGTGTTACTCAAGAGTGTTCTGTCTTGAGGGTTGTAATTGAAATCTAAATAAAAGTGACTCCCCAAGCTTGCTTGGGCGTGGAGTAGGGTAATACCGAACCACGTAAAAAATCATGTGTCTCTCCTACTCTCATCCTGTCGTTTCTGCTCTGTCTCAATCCCTTTAACTTATTTCCGCTAAAGGTTGCTGAACACATTCAGTAACCTACAAACGTGGAAAACTACATCATCACTTACATCATCAAAATCTTCATTGAAGATTCTCCTCTCTACTCTTACTGCTACTTGTTCATTCTTACAATCGTTTACTTTGACTTAAACCTTGCTCTCTTCTATTTCAATCTCGTGATTTTAAAAATAAGGAATACTAACACGATAGCATACTAGCAGAGATGTAAACAGACATGAGAGGATACAAGTAGACGTGAACAGGCTCGAGAGTATACGAGTAGATTGTAAATAGACTAAAGACAAGGAGATGTATACCTGAATTGACTTACATTGAGCAAGCTTGCAATTGTTGCTGACAAATTCGTTAACAAAATTCCTATAATGGATAAACGCTCAAGCCTTAGTACGAAAGGAATTCAAGTACTAATAGATGAATGATTATCTCACTCACAACCAATTTCACCGATCCTAATCCCTAGAAAGTTCTAACGATTCAAAGGAAGTCGGTAGAAAACCTAATATTGTACTTTTTAGGTATAACACTCAGACTTCTTGCTTGATTTCTTACTTCTCCACAACCAGCTTTCGGTACTAGAGCTAGTCTCCATGACACAAATATTTCAGATGCAAATACAGCCTTACGTTTTAAATTCACAAAGCAACTAACTGACTCCGAAGCTCAACGTTACCTTACTCTTGGATTTATTCAAGCGTCTTCATGATTTCTTCCATAATCGTTTGATTTGAAAAAAAATATGGTAG
Organism: Linum lewisii; assembly: GCA_034768395.1. Taxonomy (NCBI): domain Eukaryota; kingdom Viridiplantae; phylum Streptophyta; class Magnoliopsida; order Malpighiales; family Linaceae; genus Linum; species Linum lewisii. The sequence continues at coordinate 56,326,489 of CM068300.1, forward strand.
TGCAATAAAGCAGCGGAACGAAAGCAAAGAGAGGAAATGTAGTAAGTAGCTTAAGAAACAAGTAGTGAAGTAAATGCAGGAAGGCAGCGGAACGAAAGCGAAGAGAGGGAGAAGTATGAATGCGGATCAATGTAATTACACACAATTCAGAGACTTGAGACTAATCAATCATGAGCAGGAGATGAAATTACTGGAAAAATTTCAATCAACAACAACAAATGAAAACCCTAGATGGTTACGGAGATAAAGTACCTCTCTCCAACTGAGCAGCGATTCACCGAGCAGTAGTTTTTTGTACTCTGAATCTGCTGAGGGAAAGAATGAAGAAGACAGTGAGCAGGAGATGGCGAGCGAAATTGAAGGTCTGAGAGGCTAAGGAAATGGCAGAGAAGATGTGGACAAGAGAGACGAAGAAAACGCGGAAGAGACAAGAGAAATTGAAGGTCTGATAGAATGTGGTAAGGGTTTTCAGGAAATTTTGAAAATGAACTATTTTATTTTCTGAAAATTTTGAAAATGAAATTTTATTTTGCTTTTGCTAGTATTAGCTAAATATGGTGTTAGCCTATGATAGTATTAGCTACAGCTAATTACTGCCATAGTAACTTTAAAATATTTGCTACTGTGGATCAATGTTGTGGCATCTCTCTTACTATTAGCTATAGCACTTAGATACCATAGCAAACTGCAGGTAGCAAAAAATCAGATTTTTTGTAGTGTACCCAATACCCACAATCTTTCATATCCTAGTAACAGATAATCAATTTCATGTTATTTCTAACCATTTTAGTATTACAACAATACTTTCTTGCTTGGGACTCTGATTGATGCAAGGCCGACGGTGTTGGAAAGTTAATTTCGTTATCTTTCCATCCATATGTAATATTGGTCAACATAGTGCAACCAGGCCAATGAGTTATGGCCTTTACAATATGGGGTCCAAAATATCACATTACATAGCTATTGGAATTTGCATGGCTTGATTATGTCCTAATTATTTTGTTAATTTAAAATATTTAAAGAAGGCCATGAATTTACTATTTTGGACCAATGTGTGGTCGGATTTTACAGTCTTGAAGTCAAAATTTCATAACAATATACTTTTAATAACACATTGTTACGAAATGTCCAGATTTATACATAAATAAGACACACAACCAATCAGTGGCAAAACCACAATGTAGAATATAAAACGACTATAAATCAAGATTAATTACCTATTAAATCAGTAACTCTTAAATTTATATTTTGCACAAATTGATATATTAATGTTATTTATAAGACTATAAGTAACTACTAAATTAGTAAATTTGTGTTTACACCCAAAAAAATATTTCAGCAAGTACCACACTGAAGAAATACAAGAAATCAAGTGGCTTTATTAGGCCATTAATTGGCTTAGTAATCAAATAACATAAATCAGGTCATGACGTCAAATTTTTTTTTTTTTTGCCAATTTTCGTACTAATTCTGTCCAGCATAGTATTTTGGCCATAACTCTTTCGTCTGAACTCCGATTGATGAAAGGTCGGAGGTGATGGAAATATACTTTCGTTATCTTTCCATCCATATTTAGTTGTCAACCCAGTTCCACTAGACCAGTGAGATATGACCTCTTCAAGATGACGACCAGAATACCACATTGCTTATGTGGGGATCTACTACCATTAGGACACCCTTAGTGTCCTCATATTAAAACACCCCTTACAACCACAGGATTAGAAGGTAGATCTAATGGCCTAAATTAATCTGGACAAAATAGTAATTTGAAACTCCTATATATACTAAATCATATTAGGGTTTCAGAAACCCTAATTCTATTTTACATCTCCCTTCAAAGCTCCAGCCGCCATGCTCCAACCTCGCCGCCGCCGCCATCACCAACCGCCAACCTCACCACCGCCATCATCAACACCA